>KZ308742.1:180145-263295 GCA_000376725.2 Ladona fulva
TGACAGTTAATTTTTTAATAATTAATTTTTATTTTATTTATTTTTATGAATCAACTGAATAGTTTTATAATGATGTAATTTATTATATGAAAATATGATTCTTGCGCACCTTTTACTTTCGTTCTTACCTATCAATGTACAACGATTGGAAATAAAGTATTTGTATGTGATTGAAATTATTACTAGGGTAATTCCTTAATTCATTTAGTTAAACGTTTTCAGAGGAGAAAGAATCTTAGCCTTAAAATCAGTGAGGGACGAAAAATTTTCTGAACTCTCTAGAGCAAAAAGAAGTTTTTTAAAAGATCGTCAAAGTGTAAAGGGTTTACTTTAGTTTTATATTCACAAACTTAAAATAGTAATGACGCTAAGCCGAAGAAAGTCAAAGCTAAAATTTAAAATCTGAATTCGATCGCATGTAGGTATAAGCTTACCTATCGTATCATTAATTAACAGAATACACAGAATCCGCAAATAGTCAATTACAGAGTATATGAACGTTTAAAATACCAAATGAAGGGGATATTAGAACATAAGCCTGGTTAAATATTTAAATTGTATTTTATTACCGAGATGTGTAAATAAATTGAAGTGACAGGCATTATTAGTCTTCGTAAAAGTTTATTTGCTTAACTCCTCATATCTATCTCAAGAAATCTTTCCAAACGAGAGAATGCAAACCTCTTTATTTCACTCTTCAAACACAAACGATAGGAAAACTACAAACAAGCGGGAGCAGGAAATCGATATCCAAGAATAAAAATATTTTCTAATTAGACCGTTGAGATTTCGGCCTCTTGGCTAAACTTTAAGCATTGCCGGCAGAGAGCACTTAAAAATCGAACAAAAACCTGTTTGCTGAAATTTGTATTTCTTCTATGTAATTTTTATATTACAATCACCTTCTCAAAATGAACCTGAGCCTGACGTAGCGTTGAAATAAGAAGATTTTGTCCGCGTTCAAAATATCTAACGATAATGAAAAGTAATCTACCATTCCTTGCCTTTTAAGGAGCTGTTATTTGAAGAAATTGCAAAGTTAAATTTGTCAAACAGTATTTTTTAAATCTGCTAGAAAATTGAAAATGCAGACATATAAATCAGGAATAATGCTTTGATTTTGTGAAACGACGAACACAGAAATAATATTAAACCTACGAAAAGGTACATTAAGTTATAAATTTATATTTTATTTCAAATTTAATCTTTCGAGATAACTGTTTGAAATTTTAAAATATGAACTGAAAATTTGATAATTTAGTGATAAAGTATAGCTCTTATTCATCAAAATATGCCTTAATAAATAAAAATGAACTATTAAGGAGATGAAACTAGCCTACCTGTGCTCCAAAATGTATTCGATTATTAACTCTTAAGATATTTCACGAAAAATATACTCGATAATCCTTTGGTACACTCAGAAATCTGCAAGCAAACCCTTCTTAAGGTGTCAGTTGTTCATTCGAAGTGAAAGGTAAATAAATTGGAGGAAAGAAGGAAAAGTCTGTCAATGGTGAAGGGAAAGCAAAGAAAATATTCTTTTCGCAAAAGTCAATGAAGTAATTTCCACAGTATATTTTCTAAGAAGCTTCAGTGATTACACATTCCAACAGTCAGTATTGGTAATCCTTTCAACCCACTCATCAGATCCTACGTATACTCATTAACATACAGCCATAAATTTCTCATTTCCGTTCGCTGAGCATATTCATGTCCTGTGACTTAAAGATATGCCAACTATGAATTGACAAATAGATTCTTTGACTAGTTCGTTAAAATCGAGGTAGCACTATTTTTAGATAAGAAATATTTCATTAGTATTATTTCCATTGAAAATTGAAAATAACAAGATATTTCCTGCTTAAATTTGAGTAGCATCATTTCTATAACTGTTTGCTGTAGCATCAAAGAAAGCAGATGTAATGATCTAAGAACTATGACTGTTCTAGGGGGTTACGGCAAGGTTTTGAGCCGGTTCTCCCGCTAATTGGAGTCAGCGGGGATAGCTTTTCTGCGTCAACAACACAGCCGAATTCTTTTACATTTAATTTTTGGTATAATCTTCTTATTTGCATACGAATACTTACAGAATTCTAAAAGGAAATGCCTGAAATTTTCTCGATAAATATAGTTGCATGCAAAAAAATTAAAGCAGAGGATAATTTGCCGTACCATCTAAGACTTGGCAACTGTCTTCAGAAAGGAGTAATTTGCTAAAATATTCCATAACTACATTCCGAAAAACATCGAATAAAAAAGCCGATGTTTTGGTTACATAAATGTTCCATGAAAAACTTTTTTGGACATCAGTATATATTAATTTTCATTCGTGAACTCGTTTTTTTCGTAAACTATAAATCAGTTAAATAAATCGAATTATTCAAAAGATAAATCAACCGTTTGGAAAAATTTTATAGCAATTTTCTCTTTAAATATAATTTTTTGCCTCCGTAAATCTTTCGGTTTGCTGAAAAGAAAACATAAAACCGTATACACGGGTATGTTACATCTTAACATCAAATTTCGATATTTCCAGTTTAAAAACAATATTTATTTCCTTTTAAATTTTAAGAAAATTATGGCTATCATAAGATATTTTCGAAGCGCGCTGGTCTGACAGTTTTTCTCTAAATCTATGGCATTTTATTCTATAAAAAACTATTACTTTTCCTACTTTCCAATCGAGCATTAATGTTCTTCAAAAGTAACCCAGTTCACCTTCTCCCATTATTTTAGTAAACGCTCCGATAAAACCGGGAATACTTATTTTCATGCCTGATTGGTCGCCCGCATAACCTGGTTTTTCCTGTTAATGGTTTTAAGCAGGGCTGTAGTGACGACTTTTATCGTCCTGGGCAAGAGTGTTCTTGGCATCCTGGATAGAATAACTTCTAGCGCCCGTGATGAGTTCACACAATAAATGCTTACAGTTTCAGAGTGGTATTTTAAATTTTTTTCAGGCTTATTCATGTAGTAATTAAATATGTATCCCTGCTTACATTTCTAACCGAAAAAACATTGTTTCGAACATCGCATCAGTTCGGTTAACTCCAGTTAGATATCATCTTTGTAATCTTTAGCTATTTTTACAGAGGAACCAACGATTTCCTCTTCTTTGACAGTAAAGTAAAACTTGAAAACTCAAAATCACGACCAATTTGAGCGAATCCCGCAAACATGGAAACCGATCGGGAGTTCCGATTTCGATTAACTGTCATTTTCCTCCCCCCCCCCCCTTTGCCCCCCACCCCATGCTTGTATGCGTTGGTCCACTATTACTATCTATATCCCTCACAGTATTTGTCCAATTTTTAACGTAAGCATTTCTAAATAAATAAATAAACGAAAGGAATAACAGAAATAAATAAACGATAAAGGCGCCATTTCGGTATCTTTTATGCTCCCTCATATCTCTCGAGCGTCGAATTCTCCCAAGAAATACCTTGGAAGACGGATGAAAGCTACTGGATAGTGGGTCATCCGCAGATCGGGCACCCTTTGCTTAACCGCCATTCGTCATCGTCGGACAGCAAAATGGATTAAAAATGACTCTCATCCCACGGCGGCGAAATCGCACAATCATTTCTCGGCTGCTTCCTAGTCAGCCTGTTAAAACAAACCCCTCTTCCTTTCATTGATACCCAATGGAAAAGGGGGTTAACGCACTCGCGGGGGACAGAAGTCAATTGAGGACTCATTACAGCTCCCATGTCAGGCCACCTTCTTCCTCCGTGATCTCCACTCCTTAATTGCCCATCCCTCCTGCAGACGTCTGGCTCCGCGCAGATATTAGCGAGCGTGGCGCTTTCAAAGGAGGTTGCCCTAATGACTCACCCATCTCACAAAGGATTGAGGGTGGGATAGCAGGGTTGAGAGGTCACCAGTAAACGCTACCTCAACGGGAGAAAAGGAAGGATTGGCTCTCTGTCGGCCTAATGTCATCCCGTGCGAAAAGGAAGTGATTATGTTTTGGGGTGGCGAAGCGGAATCACGCGGTTCATTGCCTCCTGACGTGTTTACTGCTAACCCTAATTATACCCTAATGATAAAGATAACTGATGATTCAATGATGAAGGAAGAGCAATAAATACATCGAGGCATTCAGAAGTATATCTAAAATACAGTAGCATTTCATAAGCATCCCCAATAAACTAGCATTTAGTATTTAACTATCTTTTGACCACTTTAGTATTGAATCTTTCATGTACTTCAGTTTTGTAACTATCTCTGAAGTACTATTATTTTCCTGTTCCCAGGAAAGACTAACTAACTTCCTGCTGCGGTTGACTTTGACAATAATCGTTCGACCACTATCCAATATAAAAAATAATGGTATTTTCTGAAACGGTATGGTTAATAGTTGTGCTGTCTTTTATTCCTAAGTCATACACCACATTTTTATCTAACGTACATCGTCAATAAAATTGCAAGTGAATGTAATGTAAAGTAAAAAACACTTGAATTAAGAAAAATATTCAAAAGGATTGGGTCGAGCCAACTTATAACTGAAGACTACAGGAGCCTCTGAATTCCTAGCTTGAATTTCCTTTCCAAATGAAAAATTCCTTCCGGCATTCCCTTAAGAAAAGAATCGACTTCATTCTTTTAATTCCTTCCAATATCCCTCCATTCCAATTCAAAACCTCTTCGTTCTAATTCAATTCCTCCCAATTATTTCGCGCTCTTTCACGACGGCCGCCCTCTCCGCACTTAAAATGAGAATGCTCCCTCCCCAGGCACAACAGGTCCCTATCCTAACAAGGGTAAGGAGCAATCTCAAAGAGCCTATTGACATACAAACGAGTTTATGCATGGAGAAATAAAGTGGGTAAACGGAGCTTCCGTACACAAAGAGATGCCCAAAATTCACCCACAGGTTGTTAATCCTACCCTCAATCCTCATCGAAATGAAAACATTAAACATTAAATTAACATTAACGTCAAATGTATCGTTATCTTCCAACATGTGGTCTACCGGCTAACAATCAACATCTAACACCATGATTTTACTTGCTACTACTACAATACTCCAGGTTGCAAATTATAATTTTTTAAGTTAAAGAAAAATAATTTTTACAAAAAGAACACATAATTATTAAAACTCTCCGAATCATAAGCTTCTAAATTGGAATAGCATTGAGTTGATTTAAAATTAGCTACTTCATTTACTTTTGATGTAAAAAAGTAACCAAAGCAAGGTAAACAATTATACAGCAAAACAGTTCTCTGCTAAATAAATATTTACCGCAAGCTGTAGTAGATAGATAACACATTCAAAGACGGTTAAATTTTATTTCTTAATATGCGAGCGAATAATATAAACTAATAGTTCAACTTTCTATCAAACTATTCTTCTAGAAAGTGTAAATAGGCCACCGGAAGTAATACTCTATATCCAATTATGAAAGAAAACATTCCATAGAAACCTCGGCTTCCTACTGTTAACCCTAAATCCATACACTTTAGTGAATCAATTGAGTGAAAAATAGAAAATTGTATAGATTAATATCCTCATAATGAGCGTGAATCAACTGAAAATGATAATAAGAACTAAATTGTGTTCCTGCTACGAAACATGTTTCAAAATGCATAAGATCGTGACGGAATAAGCCTTTCTTATGGCACTTTTCAGTCGAAGATCTTCTCAAGACACCGAGAGATTCTCCGATAAAAGTGAAAGAAAGGGAAGGACAGGGTAGAGGAGAAAGATAGAGAGGTCAAGGGGAAAATCGGCGGGCCAAATGCAATCAGAAGGCGGCATAATGAGGCAATCGCGAAACAAAGGCCCTTCTGGTTGTATGAGAGGCGACCGACAGACTCCTTGTCCCAGGAGCGCCGTCTGCCGCCGGGTTGAATAGGGCGAAAGGGACAATGGGGCCGAAATAGCTCGCGTTGCAGCCTCATTAAACCCCAAGAAGCATCACGCCCTCGTGAGACTATGTCTTTCGTTCCACGTCTCCGAGAAGGAACTCGGAAGCCATTACGCAAAACCCGGTAACGAACCTAGTCAAATTAGCGATCACGATAATATAACAGCTAAAAGCTAAGTATTCGGGGATAAAAATGTAAGCTCCACGGTGGTAACGAAATTGTCTTGTTTGGAGACCAAATGCACTTCATGGTACTTATCTGCCTACCGTTACATCTGAGAGATTTATAATAAATTACTAACTCACGTTATCATTATATTTCAAGAGTTTAAATGCAGTTTATAAATGCGCGCGTGAATATCCTTAAAAATCTCGTTAAGTACGTGATTAAAAAATCCTTCATTGCATGAATCAAGTTCCGATGCGTTTATCGCTTTGGACGACTAGGGCCCGAGAGCACTACCCGAAAAATTCTTGGTACATCTTTCGACGAAATTTTAATTCGAGTAGCGTTTAACTACTGAATTTTCCTAAACTTATTTCACAGCTAATTTTGCCTACAACGATCAATTTTTTGTTCACCATAGAGTTATAACACTAATTCCGCTACAAAATCAGATATGTCTTACATAAATTCCTAGTACACTATTTCCTTGTGCTAATGATTTTCTCCATCGAAACGTCAGGCTATCTTTAAAAGTTACCTAGATTTAGCATATTCGTAAAATAAAAATAACCATTATTTAAAATGAGTTAAAACGAAATAAATAAAATCATGCGAATATCGGCTCCGATAAACACCCTCGGCGCGCTAGCCAGAAGCTTCCTATATAATACCGTTCAATGAAAGAGCGGCATTTTTAAATTTAAATTTATTCATATATCTATTATTTACTTATTCTAACTCATTTACTAAATACTTGCTTCCGATCATAATATTTATTTTCTTAATTCAGGACGATTTTTAAATTGGTTAATATCATAATTTCCCCTTGAAAATCTCAAATTTATGATGGCATATTACGTATTTTTGTTTCTTCAAATCTCTCGCAGTTCTATTTCCTAGCAGCATCATATTTTTTTCTTGAAAAACTTGAAAATTCAACCTAAAGCATAAAAATTGAACGCAATATAAGCCAGCAATAACTTTCATATATTTCTTTAAAACCCCAAAAAATAGTACCTAAAAATCTTATCCGTGCGTAACTCCCAAAATTTGAGGATACTTCCCACGAATTCAGGAATATTATAATTTTCCGTTTGATCAATGCGGAGTTGGTCCCGAAAAAGAATCCTAAGTTTGAATTCATTCAGATACGTATGCTTCCATACCCAGCCCTGCATCAGACCCAATTCTGGACCACCTGACGAAGAAGAAAAAACTGAAAAATCGGGTCATGCGAATTAAGGAAACGGAATGAGAAGTATAACCCTTGGGAAAAAGAATGATTGATCAAATAATGACAAACTACACAAACGGGACAGCTAATAAAGCCTAGTAAAAACCTTCCACTTCTGCTTCTTCTGGGCAAGGCTGTGGAAACTAGAATCGGCGGTCCGGTTGTTAGGCTCCTAATATGGCACTCTGACTGATGATGATCAATTAGCGTCTTTTATACATCGCTTCAAGGTTGTTGTCCAGGAGAAAGAGGTACGAGAGACACGGAATGCTCCGAATGATTCTTTGGAGTGATATCCGTGACCCCTGGGGTGAGGGACGGGAAACAATAAACGTGAATCGAATTTTAATTAATGTTGTCATTAGGAGGAAAACTGATTGTATCAAGGAGTCGAACGGCGAATGATATGAAACCTTCTGGAATTAAGAGCGCAATCGAAGACATTCCCTCTCGAGTCAGCTTAGATTTTTTTGAGAAATTGTTCTCTCAAATCCTAATTAAAATAATACCGCAGATGAAAGATTAGAGTTTTAAATGTGCGTAAACCTAAAGAACAGAAATATCTTAGTTTTCCCCAAACTAGACTGTGTAGTTCCAGATCCTTAACAAGAATAAGTTATTTTTTTCGGTAAAGATCAAAATATATGAGCAACATTCATAAATTTAAACATTGACTATTGGATATGACAGGCCCGACAATGAGCGTAAAATAAGAGATATAGATGCGAGGAGAAGTCTTACGCTATAACAATATGCTAAAGAAGTAACTCAAAAGATTGGTGTTTACACAAAGGCGGCTTGCAGGGTATTTATGTAGATGTACATATATATATTGAGTATAGAGTATCAATCATTTCATCAGGAAAGCACTAAATCTTCTACTTTGCTATTATTGGGTATTTTGCTTGATCGTTTTACATAAAGAATGGATTATAAGATGTAGTATCTTAATCGTGAGGAAGATCTATAATAATTGAAACAATGACTATATATCCATCTAAATTCCTAGGATGTTAAAATTAAATCGAACGCTGACGTGTAAAATGTTAAATGCTAAGAGCTTATGTTTACTTTCTCCTTCTATTAAAATGCATTTATAAGAATGCATGATAAAAATTAATCTCAATCTCTTTCTCCTTAGAATATGGACTACAAGCAAAGCTTCCATAGAAAAAGGCAATAATTATTGTGTCAGACAAAGAACTGTAAAATTATTATTTGACGGCTCATTATCTGACTCTGAAATATCGCGAATCGCCATCCAGTAATGGCTCGCCTAGGTAGCTGACCTAGAAGGAGTGTCAATCCAGAAGATGTAGTAGCGTTTTTGTTAAAAGCTATCCGACAACTGAGGTTATTTCACACACATGGGCCCCCACCAGAAATTAAACCCGGAACCGCTTCTACCAGAGGGAAACACGCAACCCGCTTGGTGGCAACCTCTTTCATTAATTTGTAAAATAGAAAATTTCCCGGAATTTTCCCATAACCAGAAGGCAAAGGCCAAAAAGCTTTAATTAAAAGGAATACTACGAAAAAATGCGTAAATTTTTAGAATATACTACTCACAGAAAGAATGAAATTTTTAGAATGAACTATTCCTGTAAATCTGTTTTTCAGGTATTGAAACTTATTGTTAAGGTACTAATACTTCACGGTTTGTAAAAGTTATCATGTAGGTCAATAAGCAGTAGGTATTGTATGGGTGTTGGAACATAAATACAAGATAGAATACCAAATAATAGTAAAAGATTAATAGAAGGCATCCAACACCAATGATTCGTTCTTATAAATTTTCATTTTTCTGGGCTTGACGATCTCTCCTCCAAAGGTCCCTTATGCCAGCCCTGCCACAATTCATAAAAATATTTTTATTATTATTATTTTTATTGAAAAGGCTGCAACATGGAAACTACTCAATGGCAGCAAACGTAGACGTAATCGAATTGAATAATTGAACAATGATAAACCCAAAATAACATAGACTTAAACATAACCTTAGGACTTGAGAAAAGATAGACTTAAGAAAATACGACCAACGAAAGTTTCTGTGCAAAGATTATTGATTCCTCCTACTAACCGTGAGAAAGTAATCGAAGCAAAAGAATTACGTGGATATCCATACCAATTTATATAGTAAGTATGACTTGTCGTGTACTAAAACGCTACCTCTTTGAGTTCAACTCTCTGATAAATCTCCCTCTTGAATTTTCCCTTCCGCAGATTAAAGGAAACGGAATTTTCACGAAAAATATTTAGAAAACGACGCCGATTCGTAAGGGGAGAAAGTCGTTAAGGCACTCGCTCTCGAAAGAGTAAACTCTCATTTGTTTTTCACGGCTTTTACGACAGCTAAAATTTTGAATGCGGGCCGGAGGAGCATAATAACGGTCCCTGATGACGCATTCGAAGAATGCCAATTCCAAGACGCTTACTTTACCGTCTCAGAGGAGAGATCCCCGCAGACAAAACTGGAACATTCCGGGAATTTCTGGGCCGCTTCGTGATGAAGCAAATACCTGATCAAAATTGCGAGAGGTATAACCGAGGAGTCGGAGAGCGGCGGTTAAATTAAACCATTCGCTAGAGATACGTGACATTCAGGTCTATATGCGTAATTTTTTCATTAGAGAGGGTGAATTTTCTCGCTTTCTCTTCCTAACGCCCTCACTCCAATTTTACACTAACTTACTTTACGTTAAAAATTACATTACCTCCGTCGCCACCTGACTCAGCGTCTAACTGCGACGGTAATGTATGTACAATAAATAAATAAATAATAAATACACCTTTATGAATATATCTCTGTAAGTACGTTGACATCCGTATTTCTGTGTGGGGCAGGGGGCGCATGCACCGTGACTCTGCTTCCTTAATCCTTCTTACCTTTGCCTATCGTTCATGGAAAAAATTAATTCTTGAATCGATTCGTTCTAACATCTATTTCTCTGATTTTTTCTCAGTATCAGAACGGCTTCATCAGTGAACGTGCTTTCTCTGAACTCTTTGGTAAATTTATCCTTTTGTACATATTTCATCTTCTCCCATTGTGCGTCCTGAAGCCTCTGAGTAACGCTCACTGATTTACCGCAGCAATTCCTAACAAAACATAAAGCTTTCCACTGTACCTTCTCGAATCAATACCTAAATAACACAAAGTAACATCGATCGCGAAATTATTCGCTCAAATACCTCTAAAAAAAAGAGTATTGATAAACAAAATACATTAGTATATACATGGCAATGATACAATCACGCTAACGTCATAGTTCAGAAGTATATCAAGGTATAATTTTTACCAATATAGCATATTCGTCCAAAAATCTTTCCTTAGGGAATACCTCATGCAGGTAATGATCAATCCCGGGCTTATGTAAGAGTGCGCAGAATAGACTATAGAGTACGTGTATACCAATGTGATCAATATGTCTACACGCTGCAATGTCGTAAGTCTAGTCGTGGCTAGAATTACGAACAGCTCCACTGAGTATGAAAATGAATATAAAATATAATAGGTGAAACGCTACCGAGGAAATACAGTCTCTGTATAAGAGATATCGTTACAATAATAAACTCAGCTAAAATTAATATTCACGTATTCAGTCAGTCCAAAAATATCCATTGAAAATTCTACTTTGGATCTAGAATTTAGCTTCAATCAAGTTCCATAATTTCATCCCCTGACTTTTCATTGTAATTAATATAATTTTTAGTTTCGTTTCTTTATATTTTGCATTAAAATGGTGTAATAAGGCTAGATATTCCCCGGCATGACTGAATTCCATGTCTTAGAAAAGGCAAATGTAATGAATTAATGTCCTTCTGGAAAGATTGAATGAAAAATAGGTTATTTGTAGTGCGAAGTTTCTCGGACAAAGTGTAAGCAACGGTTGAGCTGCAAAGTACAGCATCAATATTCTCCGCATGGTCAAGTCTATATCGAAGCTGAATCGAATACAAGTTACTCATTTCTGTTTGTAGGAAGATGACGGTTTTCCATTTAAAGTTCTTGTCATATATAATGCTCCCCTGCACCTGGCCAGAAGGCCAAATTACAGCGTGAATTTAAATAAATAAATAAAGCTTTATGGAAAACAAATTACGTAAAAAAAGGCGACAAAGGTAATAAAAATAATAAGTTATCTGTAGAGGAGAAAGAGTTTCCTAAATATGACAGGGCACGAGACACATTTTTTCCAATCCCAAAAATCCTATTCTTTGCTTACTTTTCCTGATGCTCGTTTAATAAAATTTTAACTCAAATATTACGAAATATTAGTTATACGACATGGGAATTTTCCGGAAATATTAATATACTGGCAGCATATTTAATGTATTCCACCATACGTGGACACTTTTCACTGTTTTATCAAAAAAGAGTGAGGATGTTACAAAACTTTAAGAAGAAGCTTGAAATATTTTATTACAAATGGAATTGGTTTCCTATCGTAATCCATCTTTTTCAATATATACTTACAAAAAGAAATAGGCTACTTTCCACCCAAATTTTTCTTGAATTTGATACAAAATATTGACGGAGTTTTTCAGATCCGTGTTTATATCGGAAGGTTAGTTGTGTGAACTGAAAAGAAAAGAGTATGGGATGAACTTCAAGTTTATCTTGGAGTTTTCTGACAAAATTCTCTATCCGTTCCCAAGCGAAAGAATGCATCCCGATAATAATGACGTGAATTACTTATAAGGTCGATTTAAGTCGTAAGTAAACCTTTGTGCTTTACTCTCTATCATCATAACTTTGGTAATTTAACGGATACGTAATAATAGCTTTAACAGTAAGTTTCTTTAAGAACTTGTACGAACCATACTAAATATTACGAAAACTATTATCCATAGGGTACTCAGCTCTACTAACGTAAAACTTTTCAGAAAATTATATTCTGGCACAGTGAGGAAACCAACAAATTTCCTCGTTCCTCATCCTGCCTATCAAACCTCATTCCCTCTTCAATAGCTATGGTAGCTAATTGTGGTTGAATCCGAACACCGATTAGAATACTGTACTGAAAGCAGAGGCGTAGCCAAGAGGGTGGTTTTTGGGTTCAAACTACCTCCCCCTATGAGAACAAAGCCAACGATAAGCGAAATAAAGGCACCTCACATGTGCGCCATACATACGTCGCTGAAGACTCGCAGGGTATACATGTTAATATACAACAGTTTCCACTTTCATTAGATTTTGGGCAGAAGTATTCCTGCCCCTAGATTATAGGCAAGGCAATGTTTGCTCCATGGCTCTAATCCTTGGACAAATCCTGGCTACGCCCCGGAATGAAGGAATTTAGCATGCTTCACGGATCCTTTCATCACTTCGAAACTCCTCATTTACCCTCTTCGCTTATATTTCCTCGTCATTCTCCACCTCATCATCCCCATCCTTATGAAATGAGTAATGCGATCTTAAAAAGTTTTATGAATAGGTAAATTAACCGCGAGAATACTTAATGCATCAAAACCCATAAAGAGATAGCGGGAACAGTTAACGCGCGAGGGACGTAATGGAAGTGAAATTAAGCAGAATGGCAGGAAACGCGTGCTGAAATTACGAAGGCAACTTACACATTCGGAGAAGACGATCTGATGGACGCGAGCGGAGCTTAAAAAAGGAAGGAATAGTGATATAACCGGTGGAAGAGAATAAACGTTTACAGCAAGTCGACTTATTTACGACTCTCCTTTCCCTTCTTTCTAAAATCCCTATCCGACACACGAGGTTGCCCAACGGGGAAGGATAAACATCCTCTGCCCTGGATTCCTACAATAAAAACCGATGCTCTTTTTTCGCCTTAACGCCTTCCTCTCCTTCACGCAAAGGGTCGCGTGCGAAATGAGCCAAGGCACGCACACACGCGCACGGGAGGGCTTCCTACGGCGCCCACGAGGTTGTCTGCCGCGAGTGAAGGAAAACAGCGTGAAATCTCTAAACGTAGCGAATGAACCTCCGAAAATCACACAGCCAAGGCTCGGGAAGATTGACTGACAGACTGGCGAATAATAAACTAGTTTAATTCAGCATCGACAGGGAGATTACAAACTTCCATCATTCAAGTTTCTACGTGAATCACCCAAAATGTTGATGTAAAATATCTAAAGCGCAGGGACGATGAAGATACAAATAAACTCAGCCGAGACTATACAGTTGTTTCTCAAACTAAAACCCTTATAAATTTGCGGAAACAAAGAACTAATGACTAATAAGGAAAAGGATGAGGAATGTCATTTGCACATAAAGGTGTGTGCCTTAAAACCCAAGGATGAGCAGATGTGAAAAAAGTTTTGTGATTTTTTTCACATGTTTATCCTTGAAATAATATGACCTAGAAAAATCTGTTTCAGATGTTATCTGAGACCTCTGAATCGACTAAACCAGGGTCTCGCAAACGTCTGTGACCGTCGACCCTTTAATGAATTTGTAGTTATCACAGGGAAAACTACAAGGGCCCTTTTAAATACTCTTTATACATTTATTTTACTGTTTGTCTCATATGACTATTCCGATCTGGTAGTACTTTTATGTTCAGTAATAAACAAATAAAAATTGATTTTAAATAAACTTAATGTGCGAAGGCGTTACTTAGAAGATCATAATATGAGTTAGTGTATGAGATATTTTTTTCCATTATTGATTTTAAAATTAATATTGATAAATCTCTCGGTTGATCCTTAGTCGATACCCAAGAAACAATTACCCTAACAACATCACATCGACCCTTAGGGGTGTAAGTAGTCCACTCTGCGAACTCCTGATGCAACCGATAGTGTGAAACGATTTGGAGGAGACTAATTATCAATTGATAATTACTCATACAAATATAACATTACCCGACCATCATATTCAACGCATGTTCATCGAATCGGTTAACAATACGATAAAAGAAGAGATACACATTTTATCTCCGTATCTGCAACGAATGTTCCATCAAAAAGGTTAAGTAGAGAATTTTAGCTTTCATTTTCAGGAAATGTAGAGGAAATGTCAAGATTTTATTAACTGTAATACTAACTGAAAGGTACTGTATTTTTAATTTATATTGAAATAACCTTTGTGGTCTCATGATGATTTTACTCCTAAGGCTTCCACATACGTAATAAAAAGTTTCTTAACCCCAAAAACGTCGGACTACTTTTCGCAGCATTAAAAGGAAATTGAAATGAATTTTCTACGGTGTATAACATTTAACGGAGCAACAAACATTCCTGTTACTTAAGTTTTTCCTCTGAGAATGTGTTTGCAATATCGAACGTTTCAGCAATCAGTAAACAAAACATAAAATGATAGTGTTGAATATTCGAATAACTCAGTTTGACGATGATGCATCGGATCTATCGATACATATTATTTTTTATTTCAGTGAGTATGCCATCTCGATTGGTGTTAGTGGGTTGATCCGCTCACATGCTAACTTGAAATCGCATAGATGTTCAGCTATTGCAGCGTTTCGTATTCATCAATACTACAGTATTCAAAACATGTAACAGTTCGTTTGGCTTTCCATACAGACAATATGAACGGGTCGAGAAAGTGGGATTTTACGTAAAAACCTACTTACCGATTGCCAAGTCGAGACGTAGAAGGTAATCATAATGTGAAGATGTGCGAGTTGAAACATAAACGGGCTTACCTAAAAAAAAAAGAGAAAAATTTAGAAAATCGCATTTAAATCGAGTAAAGCATATATATGTCATAAAATGTAAATATGTACATATTTCAGCTATGTAAAAAGAGAAACTACGTTTCGTCCTTTTTTATCAGCCTTCCTCTTTCTTCCTCTGAAACAACAGTTCAAAAGGTCAAAGGTTTCAAATGATCGATTCTTACCTATCAATTCTGAGGAAAGACTCACAGCTTTAATATTAGCAGGTTTCAGTAAATAACTTTTTGTCGGCATCAATTACATTGAAATGTAGCCCATAAACCAATAGTTGAAGACGATGACGAGAGGCGGGAGTTAGAATAAAGAGTAAAACTCTTCTTCTCAGTATTATATGCATACTTAAAGTGTACTTTAACTAATGCTCACCTTAGGGCCCTGTGAAGCTTAGGTGAAGTACGTAATTCCAGTGAAAAACGAGCGCGATCTCCGAGAGGCATCGACAAAGCCTTACAAGGAAATAATGAGTAAAATAGGTCATTCTTTTCGCATAGCATCAGAAAAGCTAATAGGGTAGATTAAGGTGTTAATACTGAAACCCCCACTGGTGGAGGTTCGCGGGGTATAAATCTAAACTCGAATTAGAAGGAAGTTTATATAAAAATGCGAATGCTTCGTTAGGAGGAAATTGTTTTATATGAGGAAAAATCTCAGAAAACTTCCTTGTATCACGTGATGATGCTAAAGAAATTAGAAATCGGACTTGGTCTATGAGATGGTGCGTAATTTAATTCAGCATTTCTTGCGGAAATCATTCTCGTACTTTTTCCCCGTCCAATTGAAATGATACGTACCGTTCTTACACACAAGCTGACCTACGATTCCATTCTATTCAACCTGCATTTCAAAGATCAATGTCACTAATAGTTTCTTTTTACATCATTGCAGTGGATCGGTATTTAGAAAAGCGCTGAGACAAAACAGGCGCTATGTCAGAGACATACGTAAAATTTATAGCCCCTGTCACTATTCTGCAAAATCACGGCTTCAATCTAAAACATATCCCAAGGCCGGCAACTAGAAAAAACCAGTAACGGTGGAAGTGTCTAAAAAGACTTTTACGTATGCCGTGATATTTATAGTCCGAGGATCCTTCTGCGTATCAAAGCAGTAGACCGCTGAAAAGATTACTAATCATACATGAAAAACTAAATGCTTGATCAGGTTTCTCGGGTTTACAAACAATCCACCAGGAAAGCCTAAGATCATCAAATGCTTGATCATTTTTTCAGGGAAAAGTCAGTTTCGCAAGCAAGTTAAATTGTAATCACTACTGATTGAAGGATTACATGCAGATAGATTCCTTAAACTACCCTGCAAGATTAGCTAAATCTTCACTAATTGTTCATTCCCCCCATTCTAAACCTACCTTAATTAAAAGAATATTTTAGAATATTAAGTAATGAACACCCAACATAATGCTTCAATTTTATTACACTGCCATTATTAAAATGTCACTATCGCAATATATTTTCTAGTTGAGTATTATAAAAAAATCTTTAAAAAATTACTTCACACTTTAAAGGCTGAGAAAATTGATTTGAATATTCATAACCTTTCCTGATTCTGGATTAAGATAGTTCGACTCAAATGTTAATCACAAGTAGAAAATTGGGTCAATTTTTCACTAAATTAAATAATCAAGCTACGGGAGAAATACTATTCTCTTCAAAAAACGTTGTAGAGGCGAACTTAATTAATGAAATAATGCTAAATCGAACTTAAATGAGTTTAGTCGTCTATGAAGAAAGCTATCGACAGTGCAAATCAGCAATGTAACAAAAAATATATGTCAGTCAGAAAAAAATCAGTGGAGGAAAAATATATTTCAAATGGAAATCATTAAAGAATGACTACTGCCATAAAAAAATGGATATACTTTTAAAAGGTGATACTCAGCAAAACACCGATTAGGAAATTATTTATAGTGCCAGGTGATATATAATGATTCTACCTCAACTGCGAAGTTTATGATTCATTTAGACACAATACGAAAATAAAAATCATCCAAAATGCCATCAAGGGAACAATTACGGCTTGTATACATCACAGAGCTCATCATAGAACATTTTAAGAACTGTTTCGACAGGATAATGCAGTCAACTGTTAGTTTTATGCTGTCAATAAAGCTATTAAGATGCTCTCATAGAGACGGAAATGTACATAAGTTTTCGTGGATGGTTATTTGTAGTGATTTTTACTTTTTACTATTATAACCATCAGTGACCTATACCACTATTTCGAGAAACGATGTATGAATTTTTTGTATATATTTTATTAAAAACCTAAAGCCAACGCAATTTATAAATCAATATTGCCATCTTATTACAGAAAAAACTATTTTAATTCAGAAATGGTAATACTTATTGTGATCAATAACTCTGATCGTACAAACTTCCTCCATTCCAAGAAACGATCAAACACGTATGACCTCTGTAAAACATACTTTTATACCATTAATTCAGCGTAGATCCGTACTTTACGATGACAAATAAAATACTCGGGTTTCTTGGCGAAAGGAAGTATCATTGCATAGAACGTGACGAACCCCAGGAGCAACCGAAGGACGACTTCGTTAACACGCGGTGTAACAATCGCTTAGACGGTGCTTACATCCACAGGACGCTTAACGCATTCTTATTGACGTACAAAAAACTTCCCGCGGAAAGCTATCATCGAATAACAGTTGCGAAACGAACGGCGTCTCCGATTCTGTGTCGGCGGCGCGCGAAAAAATGTATTTCTCAATCCTGAATGGAAGACCGATTTTCAAAGGCATACTCTTCGATGCCAATCGCGTCAGATTCGATAAGTATATGTCCCGCATGACTACTTTCTAAAAACTTAGTACCGGAAGCGATTACTGAATTTTTTTTAATAAATACATGTATAGGTTTATAAAATAGGTCACAAAGAATGTATGTATGCCGCAAACTAATCGACATCACGTTTGAAACCATAAATGACCAATCATTCATTCCACCTGACAAATAAAGAATTAAACTCTAACGTACATAAAAATTTGATTGTTTCATAAGTTAGAAATCATTACCTACTACAAAGAAATTGCTTTTTGGACATCGTAGCTTTACAGAATTTTAAGCTGGGGTTGGCTCTCGGGTAGCCAATTGGGTAACGCGTTCTATTTCAATGAAAGCGGTCCCGGATTTGTGGGGGGCCTACGTGCAAAATGACATCAGCTGCCGAAGCACTTTTAACAGTACTACTATTATATTTTACGTGGGTGTGCGATGAATTAGGAACAGTAAAATAATATTTTACATAATATAAAATAAAAATGACGCTGGTGAGCCAGAGCTATTCCGATTCCATGAGAAATTTTAACGTTAGAGAAAATATTTTGATATATTAGTTGCTTTAAATTCAACTTTTCATTATATTACACTTGTATTGTTCTGTTTATGTACTGTTCTTTTGCCTGAGAGCATTCTTATGGCGGAATTTAATCAGAGTGTTTACTTAAGAAGCATATCGATTCCCAATAAAAATTTTCATTTTCATTTTCGTCTAGAAGATGGAAAATGACAATGTCGCAAATGACCAGGTAACAGAATATTTCAACTTTTTTACCCTAAAGTGTGACCATAATGAAAATTATGAAACGCATAATTATCTAGAAAATCATATTGAAATTATTAATTATTCAGACTGAGGTTGATAGAGCTTTAATATACTGAATTTTTTTCTCAGTTTCTATTCAAAACTTTTCGATCGATAAAAGACATGAAGTAAATAAAAGGGTATGTTAGGATTTGTAACTTTCACTGTGAATATATGGCAGGAATATTTCACGGGTCTCTAACCGGATAACTTCTTTTTAATCTCGGCACATAACGGATGGCAGCAGACCGTATTTCACGATGAAGTTACCCTTTTGGAAACTCTTAAATTATTAAAGGTCAGGAGTTCAGTGACAGATGATTTGAATTAATAATCACTTCAAAAAATTGTCAGATTTTAATTTAAGCTCTTCGTCATATACTAGGCAAGCTACTAGTACTGCAAGGTCACAAAGGGGAGAAAATGAAGTGTAAAAAGGATTCTCGGGTTCCCAACCAGGTTAATTATGGAGACATGCTTGTCGCCAACGTTTCCATGACTAACTTAGTCGTCATCCTTAGGGCTGCTCTGAGGACCTGGGGAAAAATTTACTTAAAAAATTTTTAACCATAAAAAGTTTTTAAAAAAAAGTGACAAGTATCAAATAAATAGCGCCACATACTACTTTTGAAATTCATTGTCCCTGAAATTTTAAGGATTAGGAGATCGCTAATGAAAGTCTGGTCTAATCAAAGGATGTCAATAGATAAATTATTAACTGAAACACACTCTCTTGGCAGAATACGGCAAATCTGTCTCTTTCCAAAGAAAACATCCCTCGAAATGTACGAAAATATAAGGCCCTCAGATATTATTACTACCACTTAACACCAAATTAAACAAGAAAATGAGCGTGTTTGTTTCGTTTCCAGCTGCCTCAATTAATATTTATTTACTCATTATTTTTACAAAATCTTGGAAGATATTAGTCTTAGTAAGGAAAGAGCTGCGTAATGGAAAAGCAGATCCCCAAACTAATTAACGCTTAAGTTACCGAGAAATTTCGAGCAATTATCAGGAGTATGAAAATGCGTCTACAAATACCACCGCAGTTTAATTGCAAAGGATTGTCTTCGGTTAAGAAGCACGGAATTCAATTACTGAATGAAAGGGAAGTATGAGGTCGTGGTGTTAACATTGACAATGAAGCATTACGGCCTACTCATTTGAAGGGAACAATTAACAAGTTCACTGACTTTTCTGTACTGAAGCTTTACTTAGTCAACGAGATGCAATGGTAACATAAGCAACTGTCAAAAACGTAACGATTCTTCTAGGATTATGTCTTTCAAAAATCTATGTCATTTAGGTTTAGATGATTGGATTATTTCGAAATAGCTGTTAAAAAATCTTTTAATTTACTTCTTTTAGCAACGCAAGCATGATAAAAGTAAGCCGTAAACTTTAAACTTGGCAACTTAAGACGTTTATAATGATAAATTCTTCAGCCGAGATCAGCAATAACTTGGATGGACAGTAACGGTTCACGTCTTAGTTTTAACTTCAACTGAACAAAACAAGAATTTCAAAAATTTCAGGTTTTTCCGCGATCTTCGAAACGAATACCAATCCTTCGCACAAATTTTTTGGAGAACTTCCTTTCTGAAGACAAAAGATTTTCAAAAATTGGTATATCTTAATGAGGATTGTTCTACTACCGTGAATTCATGAAGAAAATAATGTCTGAAATCTTTGATAGTAGGTAAACGCATTCAAAATCCTTTACCCATACCATATATTTTTATTGAACAGTCATAGTTATGACCCCTTGGGTCATCATCAAGTCAACCAAGGGTTGAAGAATAGTCGCCCCAGAACAATATGTGGTATGAGTAGAAACATTCGTCTCTATTTCTAGAAGTCTTCATTATTCCACATGATGGAGTCCTACCAGAAAGTATAGGTCGAAATTTTAGCTTCTATGACGAATTATTTATTCAAATTCTAGTTAACCAAAAGTCTATTCGGCAAATTTATATTTATGTGTGTAGTTACAAAAACTATATATCATAATATACGTACTTTTATAACCCAAAAGTAATGCATCCAGAAAAAAATAGATATTTATTTTTGTGATAACAACCAAACGTACAGGATTCTAGGAAATATTTGAAATATTCACCGAAAGTGCTTCATGACAGGTCTAAGTTCAACGACAAAATTCCACACACTGCGGATTCAAAACAAACATTTACTTTTCGGAGAAAATAAAATTCTCTGAAAACTCAAAGACACTTCTTAGGCGCAAAAAAAGCAGAAAAGGGAGCGATTTACGCCTGCAATAAATCCTTTTTCCGCTTAAGGTCACGTCAAACGGAAGAAGCTATTTCTCCTCTACGGAAATATTCGATCTTTTCTGTTTTCTTTTTATTCTGTGAACATTGACCTTCTCTCCTTCCCTTACAATCCTTTTCTTTCATTATACTCGAAGAAGTCCTTCCTGAATGGTTTGCCACGGCCTGAATTAAACAGCTAAACATAAGACAAAAGTGTCGATTTTCATAATTTTTGCAAACCGTGGAAGTGATTTTGCCCGCGTTAATTACCTCTTTCCCGCTAAATAACACTGACCATGGATTCCGGCGTTCCAAACGTTTTCTGTGGCATAAAAGAAAGAAAAATCTGCGAAATATTATCACTCAATTCCTTTGAATATGTCCTCATAATGTAGGCTTAACCATTCTATTCATTCGCTTACTCAAAACTGTTAGTGCGAAATGGAGTTCTTGCTATAAAATGGTGTTCAATTATCTCATTTTTCTGCTTTAGAGTCTACTATGTGACGTTTGACACGTTATATGCTCCTATAGATGTACCGGTTTGCCTTGGACGAAACGAATGTTCCAAACCTCATTCAAAGATCCTAAATGTTCTGCGGCTGGATTTAGAGTTGGTGGTAAAAAATATTAACGAGCTAGCTTATTTTTTATTTGAAATTTAAGCCTCGAGAATTTCTAACAAATCCAGTCGTGATTCCTCCAAGTTTTTTATTCCCTTATACTTATTACTGGATAAAGTATGAAAAGGAAATGTGCGTTCTCTTATACTCAAGGAGATTGAATTCCAACAGGCGAAAAAATGATAACAATCATTATTATTATTTATTTAAGTTACACCTTGCCATCAACTGATTGCATTAGCATAGAATTCACTGTTAACGACAAAGTTGGAAAGTTTTCCTAAAATAAGATTCTGGAAAAGGAAAATAAAATTTCAAGACTAAAATATATAAAGTAATAAAGGGATACAAATGATGATTAGTGAATTGTTTGTCACGTATTATTATCATTTTTAATGTTCCTTCATAATGCAATTATTGAATACAGAAAAAGAAATAATTAAAATTCACGAATGAAAAATAAAATTGTTTAAATTTAAATTTTAAAATAAGAAGAGGACTTGAAACAAAGATTACTGAATTGTTTATTACATCTTTTTTATAATTATTGTTATTATTCTCGTATAAAGATCTTGTGCTAAATTATTAAATATTTATTAAATAATAAATGACATAAAATGTAATTATATAAGCTGTGAGGTAATATGATTTAATCAAAAATTTTAAACTTGAAAACAACTGTCGTTTACTTTAGATCTTGTGATTTCCTTACAGACACCATCCCTACAGGTGGGAATATATGACTATTTTACGATACTCTTCGTCTAACGTTATGATCCTAGTAGAAATACCAACTCTTCAACTCTCACCAATTTTTTTCTAGAAACGACGCAAGATCTTAACGATTATTAGTTCGGCATCTCAATTTGATTCTCCAATCTGGAACGGCATCGCTCCTAAAAATCTAACCAAAAGCCGCCGACCGCCGCAAAATATTTAATTACATTCGCGGGAAAAAAATACAAACGATTCAAAGCGGAGGAACTCTGCTCCGAAGTTACGAGCGGAAAAAAGGAAAAATCCTGTTTTTGCACGCCCTTAAAACATCCCGCTACCGCTTGTAACTTTGTAAAAAACCCATCTCTCAAGGTTTATCTCCTGAACGTATGCACGTGTTATTCTTCCTCCAATTCCTCCGACGCCCTATGGAGAAAGTTACAGATGTAAACGCGAGCGATAAACCCAAGAAGACCTTTCCGGATAACCTTAGCATTCCTCCGCGAAAGAACGTGACAAAAATATTTCTCCGTCCGCCGAATCCCGCCTCGACCTCTGGCGAAAAGTGACCTTAGCCTTGCACAAATCGTCCGGCAAAAGAGGGGATGTTGACCGGTTTCTGGGTAAAGAAAGGAAGGGTGGACTGCGGAAAGGGCGTGGCGTTTGGCTTGGCAGCACCCTAAAACATAAAAGGAGGGGTGAAAAGGACACAATGCGAATGAACCTCCTTGAGTGACTCTCCAGGAAATACCCAAGACCCGGCGAAATCTTCCTTTCCTGTTAAAAAGGGCCGCAGAAGGCGGGAACCTATGGCTGAGGGAGGTCTTCACTCATTAGTAATGCCTTCTGGACAGTTTCCTAGAGGGCGTGTAATTAGCGGGGGGTACTAGGATTAAGTCCCTGAGACCGAAATTAGGGGCCATCCCTTGGAAAAGGATGTCAAGTAACAAGTGCAGCAAGTGCTATTGTATCCATGTCAGCATCCACATCACACCAAGCCGTTCTCAGTAGAGAAGCGATGGCCAAGGCCGGTCTAGGGCCAAGAATGGAAAAGAGGCATCCTGTGTTGAAGTCAATGGGACGGCGAGGTTTGAACGTCACATTAAAATACAAACGTAGGCAGGGACGTGTTCAATGGGCAGCACGTGTAGTGCTTCCCTGTAAATAGGAACTCGAATAGGAACCTAACTCTTTGTGTTGAACTTTAATAAAACAACTATTTTCCTCGGCTTAGTAAAGAAATAATTTTTACTCACTCAATTTTCCTATTCTCCAAAAGCATTCAGAACAATCAGTGTCTCCGTCTGAATGAATCTATTTACATGTCTTTTCCTAAACAATGTTATCAAAAAATTAGTTCGCGCAGGTGACCACAGAGTAATCTCCATAAAATCGTCTCTAAATTAGTTCACCGATACAAATTTGAAAACAGATTGGTAAAATACACGAAAGACTCGACGAATTTGATAAATCAATCAGTTAAGAAGCTAAAGAATGTCATAATAAATCCAAACATATTGTATCTCAATATCAAATTAATTAATAACTGAGTATTTTTCCCATGGTTAATCGCTTGCTGTGTCTAGATTAACAAACGCAAACCTTACAAATATTAGACGAATTTGATAAAATAACCAGTTAAGTAGTTAAAGAAAGTCATACTAAATCCCAATCTTTATAAATCCACATCCAATTAACTAAATTCTGAGTAATTTTTCCTCTACTTAATCACTTTCTGCATCTTAATAACCAAATTCAATCCTCACAGAAAATTGTCTATGTATAAAGTAAATTAAGAAGGATGTTAAGCATATAAGATTTACTATGGGGTACATCTTTGAGGTCGATCTTAGAAATGGAAAATACGAATTGCAATAAATAGGTTTTTTGGGTAAATTAGTAAACCCAAAGTAAGTAAACTTTGACTGAATACCGAATACCCGCGAATAAAACTGTTACAGGAAAATACTTCGAAATTCAAAAGAACTGATTTTCAAAGAATTTGTATGCTCCCGAAAAAAATGCACCCACCTATGAGAAGCAGCAAGGTTTTCGGAACTGCATTCTTGATCTATAAAAATAAATGCCATGGAAAATCTACATCCTCCTAAAAGACGATCCCTGCTTTTTAAACCATATTTTTGTGAAAATATGCATCTTATAATGAGTATATACGGCTCAGCTTCAGTTTGAGCGATTTCCGATCGTAAATATCCATTATGATACCAGTCATGGCGGACATTTTAATCCACTGAAAGACAATCCAATGCCGGTCTTTGCTGATCATGCCAATGCTAACATAAAATGTGTTGAACTGAATTAGGTTTTCCTTTCCTCATGACATCAGATTAGGAAATAGTCTTTTCAACACGATAAAGAAAAAAAAGGAAGTTCGCGATCACATTTTACATTACACATCATAAGGCATAAAGTTCAGTCCACACAGTCTTCTTCCTGTATTTCATTCGCTTATCATGTTGCTTTCCACCGCGTAATGCGGCACTTCGCCAACGGCTACCGTTTTCATGTTACATACCGCAAGAAACTAAGATGACGAGTTAAAACGCTACCGTTCATTAAAATTGCTAACACTCATTTTTTACGGAAACATGCAGTAAAACTCGGAAAAATTATCTCCTTCGAGTACTATGAGGATCAGTTTCTTTTATAAATTTAATCAGAACAAGTTGTGACGCCCTCATCATTCCTTCGCATTCCCCCTAACAGACTGTCTCCGCTGTGAATGGCCCCCTTTCCCTTTTTCGAATGGGTGAGCTATAAAACCAACAGCGCAAGCGGAGGAAGTTGAGACGAAAGGTTGGAGACTGAAAGATATTCAACATAAACTGAGCTCCCAAAATAAACGCTGACCACTCCGAATCTCTTTGAAATCCTCTCTTCGAATATCTGCATTTTTGCGGTCCGCAAAAATCCGCTTCCCTGGCACAAAGGAGCTGAACCGGGCCCGAGGAAGGATGTCCTTGGCAAAAAAATTCCCTCATTATGCCTTTACGGTTCTCGGAAAATAATAACCACTCCGTCTTTGCATTGAAAGATTAAATGGCGCGGAAAGGCTTTACGGGCGCTCCCGAGAGCGGATTTCGTGATGAACGGGTTTTGGCATTTATTTGCGTATGCGAAGAGAAAATACGGATCTTCTTAATTTTCATCTTTGGCTCCCGGAAGCAGCCTCTTATCCTTTACGAGAGATCGTGGACCCCAAAATGAAAAACTCATGCTTACTTCAGTCATTGCCGTCAGTGATAATTTTTCGCTTGCGCGTGGAAATCTACTGCGAAGTCGTTGGTTATAAGATGGGCTTTTCGGTAATCTCACAGGATACGGTTAAATAGTTTCAGTCATTCAAGACAGCGATAGTGCTACATAATATTGGCCCAAAGAGGTTGATGAATTCAGAAAAAGTGCATCTGCGGGAGACGTAATCAGGATTATGCGACCCCCTGCTACTTCTAGAGTACTGGAGCACACATATTCGAAATATCTACGATAAACAACTAAAAAGCTCGGTTTGCGACGAATATATGGAATCCAGCGGAGGAAAATTATACTCGCGATCTCGAGAAAGTGCAGCACAAGGCGATACGATTTGTTACATAAAAAAGTGCGACGATGGAAAAGCACAAATACCACAAATACAAAGCACAAATACCACAAATATTTGAAAAGGGAGAACTGTAAGGAACATTACGAAAGAGATAGTCAAATGATTACTTCACATCTATATACGAGAATTTACAAAACGTTCCGCCTTTGGCCAAAAGGGCAGGGATTCAATACATCATAAATCTACTTTGCTAACTGATTGCTGTCGCGTATCGTTCACGGAAATAAATGAATTTTTGAAGCGACTAATCCATTTTCCCTTTTAGGTCATCATCTGAGGCGAATGTATGTGGAAAATAATATAAGAAAGTTTGAAAACGTGTGACAAAATGTACCTTGAAAAACAAATTTTGATAAAATGAAAGTGATGTTTACTGAAAAAATATTGATTTGAGAATGAAAGAAAAGGGAGAAAAAAATGGGATTTATGTCAAGAGAGTAGCAAAATACACAGAACAATGACCGGCTTGGTACAATAAGAAATTCCTCACCTATGGAAATCACAATGACAATTTTAATGATTATAACGACTATAGTAACTCAAATCTCATAGCTGTATTTTCTTTATTAAAGAATTCTTCTCTGTTTTTTTATGAAGCATGAAAGACCAAAAGAATTAAAAACCAGATGCTTAAAATTATCTTGTGTCATTTATTTACAAATAATTTCCGAAAATAAGTCGGAATAACTAAGAATCAACTTTAGCGCAAAGGTTTTCACCACATTCATAGTAGGTACAGGTTACATCCGCTACATTCCCACAGCCAGCTGGGTCAAAGCATAATATTCCTGTTTTCAAAGTCGGGAAATTATATGAACGCCCTAAATTCAGGTGAGGCATAACAACAATAATTTAGAGATAATATCGTGGAATACAAATACATTTGTGAGCACTTAACAGGATTATTAAATAGATGTTACGAATATGGTGGTCGTAACATAGTCAAACATGCGGAATTTCAAATAGTTTTTTTCCTCTTTCTTTCGAATTCCATAGAATACTCAAACTCCTTAGCAGACTTTTTTAGAGCTAGGTGAATGGAGGATTTATCTCTTGAATATGTATTTCATTTCCCATTGTTGAGTGTCATTCAATTACTTGTGATGTGTCACTCCAACTCCTTCAGATAAAAGTGAATGAAAAACTAGGCTTCGCTCAAGGACATCTTTCAATAACACTAATTGCTTCTGAATCGCAAATTCGAGGATGAAGGGGAAAAACTTTTCCTTTCACGGAGGATTCTTAAATATTCCGCCCTTTCGCGGTATCTTTCTATCTTACATTTTCGGGCGTTTTTAAGAGTCTATTCAAAGCTAGAGTTTCGAAGAGCCGATTTCAAGAGAGTTTAAATAAGGTGAAAGCAGGAGGATCCCAGCGAAAATAATACCGGTAAAGTATGAAATCCGCTTTGGGAGAACGGTTCGCGAGGTAGCAAAATCCACTTTGGACAAATTAACGGACCCTCCTCTGCTTCTTTTCGAGAGGAGTGAGTAAGAGACCGACGGAGAGAGCAGAAAAGAAATAACGTGACCAAACCATTTTCCTTTGATCTTTTCCACAAAAACGCCTCCACTTTACATCTCATTCACAAACCTCCTCGTGCGTACTTTACCGGACGCAGATGTTTCATTACGTAGCGGTTTTGAAGTTTCTTTCGCCCGCCGTGCATAGGTTTATTACCGAAATGAAAACGCGCTGGAATTTCTTTATTAAAAATATTCACTCGGGAAAAATCGGCCTCGAAATCTCGAGGTTGACACATGTTTCGGGGATTATGGAGTGAATTTCGACTACGCTCGTTATTATGACGCCTGAATGGTATCATGAGGTAGCCCTACCCCAGCACATTGTATGCTTACATCTTGTACATTACATCTATGTTTCACTGCCACATTCATGGAATATTACTATGGTAGTTACATGGGGAGCTACTCGTCTCTTTCACTTGGTTCTATAATGCTTCCACGAGAGATTACATTTGATTAATGGAGGTACATTTATGTGACTTGCTAAATTTTATAAGAATACTAAACTTGAATTTGATACTATTTGCTTTCGCCAATATAGAAAACATTGTTTTCTTGAAATTCAGTATGTTCTATGGATTGATGCTTATGAAAATGTGATCGTCTTGACCTGAATATGACATAAATGACAGAAAACTATTCGCTTAGTAAATTCTGCTATACGGTGCGGAATTGATTATCTACTTTTTATCAAAATTGTAATTTTCTAAAAATTACTTCAACAGCAATTATCATTTCACACCTGAGCTCCCATCAGGAATCGAACCCGAGACGGCTTTCATCAAAGCTAAAAGCGTTATCCACATGCCTATCCTGAGGCCCCATTATATTAACGTTGAGTCTTCCGTGAAACCAAGGCTTTGCTTTTAGGGTTTAGCTAGTAGAAAAGCATGATTCTGGCGGAAAATGCATACAACTTAATAGCATTGAAATATTTCATATATTAGAGGATCACATAATTTGGTATAAAAGTTTATTTCTCAAAGAGTTTGAAAATTTTTTAACTTAAACTCAAAATTCTCTGAATATTCTATACTTCTTATTTCTACTTGACTGTATAAGCAAGGGAAAAACCTTATTTTATTGGAGGAAAAAGGAGCGAAAACTATTGTTTTGATCAATATTTTACTTAAACATGGCATATGATACCATTTAACGAAAGAGCTCAGAGTTTAAAATTTCATTATTCATTCTACAACAAATTACCCTGTCTCTTTTATTTCAATTTGAACAAAGACGAATCTTTCTCCGCAACTCTATAAAACTTCTACCAACATTCTCCACTTATTAAAAGATTAAATAATTAGTTACTTTGTCGATTCGATGCTGCATTGAAACTTCGAATGATTAAGGAAAATTTTGTAGCCTTAAAGTCGAAAAATCAGTAGTACAGTTTAAACGAAACTGCCATCAGTGATTATTTTCCTCTTTGTAAAGAGAAGTAAACATTTGTTTCTGCATGCTCGACAGAATGAATGTATATGGTTTCCCACATTAAATTCTTATCGTAAACTAATTAGTCAACGAATAGACATCTTAAAACAACGAGACAAATTCTGTTATATAGAAGATATGGAGTCGTTATTAAAACCTTTTCCGATAAAAATACCCGTGAATTTTACTACTACTAGTAGATTATTATTCTATTTTTTAGAATTTCAAATTAATGCTTTGAAGACAAATGGTGCTGGGTGACCCAGAAAGAACTTCATAAACGTATCTTAAAAAATTTAGCTTTGCAATTTCACTACATATCCACACACGTAACTACCGAATCATGACTGTACATTATGGTATACACTATCACTATTTGACACTTTAATGAAGAAGCTATTCTACCTACCTCGTATTATCTTCTACATTGGTATTTATTATTAAAAATAGCCCAAAAAATTGCAATACCCAGCAAAACTAGAATGAGATGTTGTTTGCGGGAAAGAATCTCCACAACTGAAGGTGGTGCAGAAGAAACCCACGTTACGGGAAAACACTCACTCAAGAAGGGACGTGAGAAAAACTCACGGAAACATAAAGAACATATATACAAGAAAAATAAAATTTAAAGTTTAAAACAAAGAAATAATTATATTAAAAAAAACAAATATTTTTAAAAGTTCAAAATGAAAATCGGCAGTCGATGAGGTATGCCAAGTGGGAGCCCTTCGTCAAGAAGTAGACCCATGCCAAGTATCAGCCGACTGCACTACATCCATGACTACTCAAGCACAGCATCTCTCTCAAATTTGCTCCGGGCACAAAAAACGACGATAGGAAGGCTCGAAGGACGACCCACTGCAGAAACGACATTGATAGAGCGAGATGGGAAGATTAGTTTCCCGCCGTTAGTGACGACGCGTCGCTTAGCAACCGCTGATGGCAAAAGTGGGAGCGCGGATTCCCTTCAAATCTCAATAGCGACGACGTATCTTTTTCTAAAGGAGTTGCTTTAATGTGACGAATGCGTGAGATGACGGTGAAAACGGTGTTAATGATCAGTTACGCGCGCACGGATGTTCATAAGGGTTTGCGTAAGCGTTTCGTAGTAACGCCGCATATGAAGCTTTGATATGGCTCGATGCAGGGTGGTCTATCTCCTTAAAAAGGGCTCACTATTGCCTTCAATACGTCGAGGCTCATTTACATGTTCAATTGCGGTGGCTATGGAGTGTGTTCGGATGTCATGTCTGCTGTGCCCATTACGCTCTGCAATAAACACATCTGTCCTGCGTGCTTCGTGCGCGAACTGTTTACATTTAATTGACTGTGGATGGAAAATCCCTGTATATGATCTTACGTGTCGTTATACATGAATATATTTTGAGGGAAAATGTTCTTTGAAATGAGGAAAACCTAGCAAGAGCGGAAGGTTTCTTATTATAAGAAAAGCTGGCTTATGAGGAACTTATGGGAAAATAATGCTGCTAAATTCTCCTTCCTTGATAGAATTATAGATCAATGAAACGTTCTTCCGTATGTATATTTGAGCCATTTCCTCCCCGAGTGCGTACCTTCAAGAAGAATTTAAGTAAATTGTGTTAATTGTTAACTAAATTCTGTTAGGGTTGGCTGACTTTCTGTGATTCGTGGTGATGTCCATATGGTTATGAACCGTGAAGATGTATTTCTTTCATGAGGTGTGATAAAATTTGTAAAGGTTGGATTATGTATATGTCTTGACTCCTGTCAGAGGAAGGTTTTCCGAGGGGTTTCCCTCCATCCTTGGGCAAATGCCTGACAGATACCTCAGATCAGAATGAGGACTATTTATTTCTTACTTGACTATGCACGACTGTATGTATGTATATAGTTTGTAATGTACAACCACTACCACCAGATATTTAATCTACTTTTAGTTTTCTGTGATAGCAATACTAATAATGCATCGCTCTACACATTCGAGTTTTTCAACGAGAGATCATTACCATAAGAAATATCTCTTTTGCCACGTTTTCGTAATTTTTACTCACTCTAACTTGATCCTGCCCTTCAATGATCAAGTCGATGAAGAAAGGACCAAAACATATACATTATAAGACCGGATACTCAACTATAACTAGAAACTACTCGATGAGGATTTCCGATGGAAGTTAATTTGTTACCACTGGATCGATTCTATTAGGAAATAATACCACCAACATCAATAAAGGATAGATGAAGAAATTTTATGTTTAAAATCCAACATTCCGCTTTATAACCTTAATTTTGGAATATTTTAAGATATAAAATAGCTTCCAATATAGGTGTAAATCCTATCTTTTTCAGAAACTACACTCGTTCAAGGAAAACCTTTTCTGAAATTCTCAATAAGTTAATAGTTTCAACATCCTGGAACTACAAGGTATATATTGTATCTACTGCAATACTATGTGTGTACAATATAAAGCGGCTTTCCTCTAGGTTTAATTTAAATCCTATCACGTCATCGGCAACATGAGAAATATTTTCCTTACCTAAAAACTAAACTACAAATAATACAAATTTTGAATTTTAGAGCCTAATCTAAAAAACGCTGGGAATAACTACATATAAAAATAACAGTTACGTATTCATTGGGCGAATTTTACAATTAATCTTAAAAAAACAACACAATTCTTCCGGCCGCGGTGATGGAGTGGATAGCGCTCTAGCATTCCAACGCTAAGGTCCTGGGTTCGAGTCTCCTCCGGAGAAACTGTTCTTTGTATTTGTAAATAATAATAACTAATGAAATACAGGTAGTTGAGAATATCTTCCTGTTTCCATTAAATAATCCATTATTAATATTATTATCATTACAATTAGCCCTTCATAAGGGCACACAAAACGCAATGCCATAAACAGAATCCGAATTCAGGACCTCAGCGTTTCTAGGCCAGGACGCTTAAGTAATTCTTGAAGTGACACGTACTCGTAAATTGGAGACATATCTTAGAACAAAAGAGCATTGAGTGGTCAATCGACGGAAGTTTCGATCGAAACAGCCGTGAGTATCGGAACCACCTCATCTGCAAGCTATCGAGTGTGTACAGACGAGTTGCCAGAATCCTTACGAATGCGAGGATGACGCTACTTCCTGTGGATTCGCATTTGCGCGTGTAGGAAAGAGAAACACGGAGAATGGAAGAGAAGAAAAAGGCGTTAAGAAAAGAAAGGTTAACTCCCCCGCGAACGGGCTGCAGTTAAAAAAAAGAAGTGTCGTTTTTATGATGCAGTCGCCAATGAGAGAGGGTTGAACCTCCGAATACGTTGCTACCCTCCTACGCTTGGTTACGTCACTTTGCTGGGGTAAAGAGAGAGGGAGCGATTGAAGCGTGTGAGAGGCTTTAAGAGGAATGCGTGTTGGATTTCTACAGAGGGCGTATGAGAGATAAAGCTGAAGGGATATCTGTATGTACTACTTGCTACGTCGACGGGTAGGGATCGGAATACATAGATATTGCAGTATTATCCTCGTCCGGGAAGCAAGATCACATCACCCTGTCATATCCTGATGCTTCTAAATACCTCAGTTACCTCATCAAGATAATCCTTGGTGGCATTCCTGAAGCATGATGTACCTTCGTGTCAGTATTCTTTCTGCATTAAAATTGAAGGGATGAATAGACTTCACTAACTACAACTAAATTCTCAGAAATCAGTCAAATTTTTCTAAATTTACCTTCTTTTCGTCAGCCTTATCTTTTAGCAGCCTTTATCTTTACCGGCACAAGTATCACATATATTTATACTACCACGATGAATTGATTCAAGATTTTTCCTCTTCGTAAAAACCTAAGAAGTTTCAGAAAATAGCATGTTTCAAATTCGGGCATCTCTTTAGTTATATATACTTTACAATATGAATCTGAGATAAAGCAAATCGCGAGTTTTATATATTTTCCTATCAGTTTCCAATCCAGTTTTCCCGAAAGGCTATGCATTCACCAATACGTTGTAAAATTTTATCCCAGTAAAATTTGTAGCTAAGGACAATTCTCCAAAATTAATATTGACGACAAATCGTGATATAACGACAACTGCATTTTCAATTCTAGTATTATGTCTATATTGTTATGGTTAGCCTAAAGCGTAGGAAATTTCATCGAACCCGCTGGCAGCGCGGTCAAATATTTAAATGTGTATAGAATTTTGAATGCTGACTAACAGCATATCAAATTTAAATCATTAAGGAATTGATAATTGCTTCGACTTTCGTGGTAACACCTGAAAAATTAAAAAGCTCAAGAAAGTGGTTTTGAGCTGATATTAAGTAACAGAACGAGATGGTTCATACAGGATCTGAGAACAAAGCAAAACTAAGATAGTGATGGCCATTGGAGAAGTAGTAGTATTGTTAAAAGTGCTTCGACAATATAGCTCATTTCGCACGTATTCCCCCGGGAATCGAACCCGGGACCGCTTTCGTCGAAGTTCGAACGCGTTGCCCACTTGGCTATCTGGAAGTCCACCCCATTGGAGAAATAAGCAGAATTATTATAATGTATGACTCAGAACCCATGAACAAACATTTCGTCCTTCAAAACATGTGCCGATGAATAAATAATCGTAGTAGTAATTTTAAAACTGCTTCGAATACTAAGGACATTTCGCACACGTGGAATCCCATTGGGATTCGAACCCTGGAGCCTCTTTCATATATGTCGAACGTTTTAGTAACATATTTTTGTTCAGCTGAGGTCATTTCGCTCATAGATCCCCACCGAGAATCAAACCCGGGACAGCTTTCAACAAAGGCTAACGTGTAGCCCACTGGGCTATCCGAAATCCTCGCATAAATTATCAAATTTTATGTAACACCCACTGTCGATATATAGCTAAAGCATGTCTACAATATTCTAATTTACTAATATCGACATTATTACATCAAGTACTATGAATATGAAATGTATGAATGTGTGCTTCCTTCAATAATGATGCCACACTAACGTTGAAGAATAAAATGAGAGTATTTAAGTTGGTCGAGCAGCGTAATGGTAGTAAAGGAGACCGACAGAACGACATATAAGTATAAAAAAACTGTTGTTTTTTCCGACAAATAGAATGTTAGCGACTTTCTGTCCTTAAACGTGATAATAGGTTGCTTCCATTATGAGTGCTTTAACAATATGATACCAAACAGTTATTTTTATGAATGCTCCATTTGATTTTTTAATTATTGGGAGTTTCGTTATAAAATACACACGAAAATTAATATTTCCATGGTTCAGAAATAATTTTAATTCCTAAGAAAATCTCTCTGCAGAAATAAATGTGTTCATGGTACATCTACGTACATAGATCGAATTTGTGTTGTATGTCACTTGGCTACTGTATGAAATAAATTTTCCAAACCATGACTTATCCAGAAGATCTCTCAAATTTTTAGATCAGGATCCAATTATTCGTTTGTTTTCGCTACTGATAAAACATTGTTCCGATTTAAGCTACGCACGTAACATCTTCATTAACGATGCGGAATTACTTTTTTGAATTATCAAATCTATCGGAAATAATAAAAATTTCAAATTTACTGGTATTCAACAATAATGCATCATCTAGAATCCTGACTGTCCATTTTCAGAAACAGAATACCCATTCTGACATCCCGTAGCTAATTCAACGTTCAGGACGCATTGATACGCGATATATCTCCATGCCACTATGGAATCGTTTCAAAGATACGGTGGACAAAGGACTTCGCTATGAAAAGAGCAATGGAAAGGCTAAGGGATTCAAAACGATTCCGAGAGGAGTAACTCCTAGTAACGCAAACAAAGAGAATGGAATGCTCGCTTGAAATGGCGTAGATCGTAGGTCCCGAAACCATTAGGAATTCAGGACGTTACAACGTATGACAGTTCGCAAAAATAACGATGGATAGCGAAAAAAGGAATAGATCCGAACAATGTTGATGTGAGAAAGGATTTTCGCGAGAAAATTTCCGCTGAATGCGGCGGTCAAGGGAGAGGAAACAAGAGAAACGCGAAATTTCCAGAAACTAGGATTGAAAGGATTAATTCCGCTAGATGTTCCGCAAACAATAGAGAGAAAATGAATGAGTTGATAAAAAAGAATCTTTAAGCTTACCCTCCACGAGCGGGGAACCGAAAATCAATATGGCCCTTGGTGATTCGCCGCATATTCCACATTTGCTTACCAGAACCTTCCCTCTCTTTGCACTTCGTTAGAGAAAAGAATAATCCGCTTCGGGGTTTCAGAGGCACTCGTTAAAAGACCCATACTCTTGATCTCCGGCATTTTCGACGCTCGGACAATATTTCATCAACGAGAATGCGAACGTATGATTGATGGTAATACTAAGGCGCTCAAAGCTGGTTGAAAAATCAGGACTCCCCTGAATGAATCTCAAAATTTCAGCAGAGAGAGATATTCCCAGAATTTTTAAGTAAATATAATTTTCCTTCATAAAGATTTCTACGTTTAATTAACATAAAAAACACGTGAAATTCGACGTTTTTCAGTAACGTGGTTTTCTTCCTAAAAGGCATTATTCATGAATATATTCAGTGACGCTGCAATTCGATCACGTGAATCCTCTTTGAATTCCAGGCCTATAAATTCTTTAATTTTCGAAGAATTCTTATCTCTAGAAACGTTAACTATGAAATTAAAATAAATAAAAACTCCTAAAAGTACATATTACTTATAAAAGAATCGCGGGTTTACAGATTAGTTTACTGCCTTACAATTCCGTACTTCCAAAAACTAACATTTCTTAGTCAACATAAATTAATTAAAGAAAAGTTTTATTGCATCGAAATCTAACCATCAAGTCTGAAATCGTCAACTTTTTTGCAGAAATTCTTCGGAAAAAAATTACGATTGATGGAGGAAAACCCTTCCAGCAGACCGCTGATAAATGAAAGCCGATATTTGGAAGTGTTCTGATTATCGGAATGTGCTTCCATTATCGTTTCCGATCGATTAATGGAATATCAATTAGAATCCCCTATCTCCGAAAATGATACATATATCTTCATCATGCTGACGTCGATAACTTCCTTACATCTAAATTTAAGTGAAAATGATTTTAAAAATTCCGGAGAAAACCATAAATTTATTAAAACTTTTTAGAGGGGCTTTTAGAGAAGGGTTGAAAGAGAAAAAATTAAGCAAGTTAAAAAACCCCAAAGTCACTGATTCTCATTACATTTATTCCTCCCAGAAGCTGTCGTAAAAAAATTTAGAAAAAAAGTTAGAATAAAATCCTGCCCCATTGAATATAGTCCAACGGTTAGAAAAAATAAATGAAATTATAACTGATAGATTATATCTAGAAAAACTTTAGTTGAAATTTTAACGAATGCCATTTAGATGAATTATGCGTTATTTTGTCTTCTCATTCCGATACCGATACGTTGCAGAAATAATAATAAATATTTGTTTTCAACTAAGGTCGTGTTTCCGTGTCCCGATGAATGGAATATTTTTCATTTATCTTTTGATACAGGATAGAAAAAAATGCATCTTTCACTAACCTTTATCTCAGTTTTGTTCATGACTACTATGAAAGCTACTGAGGTATGAGTGATTCTGAGTAATGGAATTGATTAACGTTTCTCATTTGTGAATGCTATGAAAATTTTTATTGGTAGAGTCATTGTGCTTCATATACGTGGACTTGTACCGCTCATAGCATTCTGGCTCTGTGAGGAAAGCTGTAGACTGTATAGACTAACAACAAGTGGAAGATTTAGTGATTTATTCTAGTAAATAATATCCTTAATGAGGCAGAAAAATATTTACATATTCTTACACACATTTTCCTTGCTAAATTCCACCTGAAATCGGTCTCAAATTTATAATTGGAAATTTTGAGTCAAAAAGACATATATGACTCCAATACAAATTAATCAATACGTCCTAAAGTAACCGAAAAATCTCTTACGACAAGTTCCTTGAAAATGAATAACAGAGAAAACCCAATAGAATTTCGATACAACTCAGTAATTTTCATAGCCTTAAGCCATACGCAGTTACGAATTCGCGAACTGCAATGATAAGAAACACACAAAATTACATCCCCGAAGCTATTGAAATATTCCGCAAGAAACGCAACCACACTTTTGTGCAGGTTATTATAATTGAGTGGAGGCGAAATTATTTCAATTCGTTCCTTCCGATTCTTTCGGGAAACGATGAGTAACGAATAAGAAAAGTTTACGTACTTACGCATCAGAGTAACGAGGTCATCTTCGAGTAGAGTTAATAAAGTTAGTGAAATCAAGCGGTTACGAGGCTAAGGAAATAAAACAGGCAGAAAGGGACTCAATTCGCCATGGAAATAAATTCTGGGAGCAAATAAAATCGCGTGATATCTTTTACGATTTTGTCGGTTCTTTGAAAGAAAACTACGGTATTACTCTTATCTTGCGCGGCAGATAATTTTCGGGAAGCATCGGTGTAAACCCATTCAATCCCTCCGCACACATCATTCTTAGATGCTCCCAGTTATTGATGTGATAAGAGAAATTCGTCGACCTACAATCCTACATGGATAACTTCATTACAAAGAGGAAAATGAAAGTAACGGAGAATTAGCTAGGGTAGAGAATGTGGTAAAGATTCTAAGCTACCTTTGTCGATTAAATTCTGAGTGAACCAAAACTGCGTGCGTTCCCTTTATAAAATAAATTTAGTTTTCATTAAAAGAGAGGTATGTCAATGGGTTAAGTTAAAATAAATTATTCGAAATAGTAACGATCGACAGGTCGAAAGATTCAATGATGGACAAGTCAACCACCTATTTGAAAGTGTAAAAAGAGAATAAAGTGTAAAACGAAATCTAACAAAAGTTAACTTCAGGACCCAGTTTAAACAAATTTTTAGCAAACATTATTTTAAAACTTTCAATTAAACTATAATGATCGCTTCTACCATAATGGAATTATTTCATCATAATATTCAGTACACAGATTCTTTGATGTCAATGTTCCTTTTCCTTCTGACTAATAATCCAGTTATTAATCCAATGCTAATAATTAATATAATTATTAATAATATACTCGTATAAGATGTCGATTTTTCTAAAAAAACAGAAATAACAAAATTTGCTGTTGCAATGGAATGTTTATTTATGTACTTTATGAAAATATACGAACTTTTACTCATAATTCCTAGCGGGGATCTCAATCTGATCTTTGCACCTACGGCCTCTGATAGCTTAAATCCGCCCCTGCGTATATGCCCACTCTGCCACTGCAGTCGGAATAAAGCTTAATTAATATGTTATATGACCCATATTTTTACAATGAAAATTTGAAATTTGTTTTGATGATGATTCGTCATGAGTGATAGCGAATTTAAAATGGGACGGAATAAATTTTTTGTGAGAACAAATTAAGAGAAGATTCGAAGACGGAACTGCACTGGAGAAAACGGGTTTCACTATCATTTTAATTGTAACTAAATTATATTACAGGCATTATATGTTGGAGAAATTGTAATTTCAGCATAGTATTGCGTCAATAGCAGTTGCCCTTACTAGGAAATCAGGAAGGAATCAACAAATCGTCAACCTCTGGGGAGGAAGAAAATTTTCCATGAATTGAAACATGAGGTTGACGACGATTGCAAGCCGGACGGTGGCAGATAGTCGGAATGCCAGGATGAATATTCAAGAAGCGATTCAAATTCCATGTTCGCTGTCTGGCTCTGCTGATGGGAGACGTGACTAATGTGCGGCTGATTGAAATCCGCTATTAACGATCATGAGAATGGACATTTGAAAAAGGTGAGAAAACAATGAACCCTAGAACAGAGGAAAAAAGATTTATTATAGGTGTAATTTCGTAAGGTGCGCACGATGAATAAAACTCACTCGATCAAATATTATAACTAAGTATGAAATGTGCGAGAAAAAGCAAGTAGGTACGTATTTGAATATTTTTCCAATATAACCTTTCTGATTGGAACTGATCATAGTACATCCTTTAAAGGAAATGGGAGTCCTCAATTATCCGTTTTATAACGATCACAAAAACAGAAGAGGAACACAAATACCCATGATTGTAAAACCAAGTCTGACGGGAATCGAACCCAGAACCTTGGAGACAGAAGGTTAGCACATAAACCATTCCATCAACGAGGACGAGAAAGTAAAAATAGAATTTATTCACTACGATTCAATCTCAAACCTCGTTCCTTTAACCGCAAAATAAACAAGCACATTTTAGGATTTTTCACTTTTTCACGTTGCAAACAAAAATGTTTTAAACTTAATTAGAGAAGTGTTTTCGAAGCGATGGGACACGTACCACTAATGGGATACGCGGCACTGCATCGTGAGACTCGATCAGGTTGATATCGATTTTTTTATTTTAGTATTTCATTTTTTAAATAAAAGACTAAAATTTCGTACAAAATGAATCCTCGGAGATTTTCCTTGCAACTCTTCTGCCAATTTAGTATTCGTAAAATACCAAATTACGTCAAGTAGAAAAACGAATCATTCCCAATTTGGAAGGACAGCACAGGATACAGCTTAGGAAAACAGACTTTTGGTATTTATGAATCATACTTTCAAAGCTACTTACAAACTAAAATATATTCCCTTCTTCCCTAATAATCCCGTCAACCGTTCTCTTTACCTCCTTCGCCTCATTCCTGCTAAACCATTCTCACCTTCGATATTAATGTTAATTTTTGTATATGCATTTGTATAAGTTCCGCAGATAAAGCAGAAATAATCACAAAACAGGTTCCGGCAAACTAATCTATTCTCAGATATACTCTACAAAGGAAAATAAAATGGCTATTTCTTCCCAGATATTGTATAGTTGCAAAAATCCTTCTGTATTCATCTGATAATGGTAGTTTTCCAAAACCAGCTGTAAGACAATGAATACTAATTTAGATCAATGCAAATATTGTATATTAAACATGACGCGTAATCAAATCTGTTAAATTAACTTTAAAGCAGTTCATTTGATACAAATTCGTTAAATCGTGCACCTAACCCCAAAAATCCTGTAAGCCGATTCATGAACATAAGTTATTACGAAAGAACAAGACGATATTCGATTAAAATTCATACGTGCATCATTCATACGCTTCCTTTGGGTGTTATCACGTTATTTTTACGTATTTATTCACAGTATTCTACCAAAACTTCTCATATTTACGCAAAAATTTCGCTTCGGACACATTTATTTGTTTTTTTGTACAAAACTGCCGCAGTTAGACGCAAAGTTCGGTGGCGAAGCTCACTTACCCTACAATGTACAGCCAACAAACCTAACCTTCCTTAACTTCCCTAATTTTATTCTGAGTTATATATCTTTCGGATTCACTTTGCTCGTCAACGTGTGATGGCGACCCTTTGAGTAGCGCTGAAAACAAAGTTGTTCGTGAAACTAAGCAAGGTCACTCCTATCTTTTGCATTCGCTCGGAAAGAGATTATAGAGACAACCTTGTGGACAGCTACGGCTCCCTTCATTTGAAAATGAGGATCTCCGATGAAACGCCCAGGAACAATTGAAAATCATAGTCCGTAGGCCTTCCGCCCTCGCACACACACTAATGAACAATTCTTCCCCATACCATCCGTGGTACTCCTCAACCTCCTCCAATCTGCCGGCATTGAGTCGCGGTATCAGGGAGCAACAGAGCCTCCTCTACTCAACAACAATATGAGATGGATTCCCGGAATTGCCGAGTGATTATTGCGTTTCAATTAGAGTCTATAGCGCATATCTTCCCTATATTACGTCAAAGTAAATACGCTTGGGGAAGAAACCTTGAATAATATTCTTTTTCGAAATTTACAATCCAAATTCCTGGCATTTAAATTGGCATTTCCCATGAGTAACCTCTTAGTTTGGTATTTAATGCAGATATTTCAAATGAATACGATAGAATTTTCAGTTTTCTTGGAGGATTCCTGACGGAAAACACCAGAATGAATATATATGAACAAAGATTAAAACCCGAGTTCTGTTTACCTGATATACTTCCGAGAAAATTCTTCTATCGCTGCTAGCTAAGGTGATGTAGGTCACGATTAAATTATTTTACGTAATACGCTGCTAGAACATTCAAGCAGCTGATTCACCACTCCAATTGATTCCTTAAGGAAAAACTTATATAAAGGAAGCAGGAAATGGAAAGGATGGGTCGAATAGTAGAAAGGTATGGATTACTGAATAAAGGATTGGAAGGTAACCTCAACCTAATAATAGACCTAATGAAGACATTGTCAGCTCAAATCCGGTCATGTTCTACTTAGGTGAATAAAATTGAGGAATTTACAACACTTTGGCACGGTATTATAATGTATGCTGAGAGTGGACTTTAACTAATACTTACTTGAGGGCCAATTACAATATTGTTTTGTTAGAGCTAAGATGAAGATCAAACTTAATCTCCATGCTAATTCATCAAATACACAGGATAATAAGAGTAATTTCACTTTAAATCTAACAAAACATTATAGTACCGGGCCCAGAGGAGGCCCCAAGCGCATAGGTCAAAATGTGGTCCTAACTCAAAACTGCGAGTAAATTTTAGAATTTTTCCATAAAATACCTACACAAGTACACATGACAAAGAGATCCCAGCCGCTTCTCTACGTCAAGAATAAATAAACAAGCTTTGAATTACAGTGTATAGACTTCTATAAATTACAAAGAATGTTGGACAGATTTTATAATCTAATATAACCTATAAACATATAATGCAGATATACTCAACGAATATAAGGTTATTTCTCGTAGTGAAAACCCAGAACAATTTTACTGAGAAATTATTAGCACAGTCTCATTGAGGCCCCCATATAGATGTGGCCCTCAGATATCTCCTATTACCTCTAATTTTAAATCCACCTCTGACTGAGCTCCAAAGTGAACATTAGTGTACATTTTAACAATAGGTACATTGCAGTAATGGGCATTTATGTTATTCTTTGTATTTATAGGAAGATAAGACGCAATAAGTAACACACAGAGGGGAAGACAAATGTAAAAGTTGTTGTATGAAATATTGGGAGGGGTTAGTTGACAAAAAATGTAAAAAAATGAAAGAATGAAATAAAAGGGTGGAAGATAACTCCAGAGCACGCGAATATAGAAGAGTAATGTAATGTGATGCATTATCATTTCGATCGCAGAAAGGGCCGATCTTCTTCGAGGTGGGGAAACGCGTCGAAGAGAGGATATGGCATGATGACATCTGATCTTTCCGAGGTCACCTTAAAATTATTTGGCATCGTTAAGGGGCTTGGACTGCGTCCCGCCCTTCGCCCCCGCACAACTCGGCTCATTGCGCCCCGTCGAGACACAACCAACACCGTCACGTCACCTTTTCAAGTTCGACGACCCCCAAGACCTTAAACTTATACCATTCAGGGACGCACAATTCGGCGTAATGGAAAATAACCGGCGTCGAATTTCATTGCGCGCCCTACATTCTTGTAATCGCAATCATCATCAACGAAGTTTCCCAACCGTTCCAAATGGTTCTAAGAATCGCCGCTACGACCATCTTTCCCCACCTTCATACACTACTGCCACCCTTGCACAGTTTACCCCGAGACTTGTTTATCCATTTCTAATTCCCTCAAAACATGTTATGTAGTTCGGAAGGTGTGAGTAATACCAGCGATAATCGAATAATGCTTTCAAATGTTAACGTTACTAAGGTAAATATTTGCTCTTTAAGAGCCAAGATTCCAGAGATTTGTGAGAAAAGTAAAAAGAACATTGGTATTTGAATGTTTCCAATGTATTCTCAAGATTTTTAGACCAACAAATCTGATTTCTTTCTCCAGACAACATTTTTACGAGATGTAACAATATGCCTAGTATATATACTATATACAACCTAACTCAATTAACCCCAACATTCCTTGTAATAGAAAGAAAACGCTTTAAAATCTCAGGCCTTTTCTTAAATTACGGGAAAAAATAACAGTAAACCGATATTTATTCACAAACGAAATTAATAAATAATGAGGATAATATTCTATTCGGAATTTACATAAAAGAGTCAGGTTTCTTGCAAGTTACCATGTGGATTTTTCATCACATAGTAACCTTGGGAACTCCAAAGGTAAATTTCATATGAAATGGTACTAAGTGGCAGTAGAGATTCCCGTATAATTTTGCATACTGATTTGAGGCCTCACTAACATTCTTTTGTACATAAACACAAAGTTAATTGGTCTCTTAATGAATATTCAGTTGTAATTTCAATACGATATGTGAGGTATTCTTGCAGCCTGACAGGAATTATTAATGATGGATAACCCTCAATCAGTTACTCATATAAGGTCACACAAATTATCATCACAATTAGAAAATAATAGCTATATTTAATTCATTCATAGTAAAGATTTTTAATACATATTTCAATATTTTATGACTCGAGAACAATTATCGTTTTTACTATTACTGAATGCGGTTCCAGTGTTAATACGTAAATTATATGGACATTTTTCGTCATTCAATTAGAAAGCATTAAATTATTTAAATAAAAATTAATTTGAGAATTACCATCATAAGTCATTTTCAATCCGACATTGGATGTAGGCCTCTTTAAGCGCCTTTTCAAGAAATCAGAACAAATGAATAGGAGATATCACTCGTATTCTTAGGAAGAATGTAAGAATAATAATTAATATATACTTGTCATCCTTCCTAAAGTTGTGTTCACGTACAATGAACGATATTATGGCAAATACAATGCCAATTCCCGACCGTTATAATAAAAACTGTTCTTGAATAATCTCAGTAAAGCAAAAAAGTCTCTCAGCTACATTTTCACGAATTAACAACTGAATTCATGATTAATCAGCTGGTTTAGAGAAAAAAAAACCGTCAAGTCTCCCTTCTTCTGCAACAAAGACGTCCGTATGCATATCGCTAACACAGAAGTCGGCATTTCCTCGTTGAGTCCCCTGAGATTCCAGCCGCGATTTCTAAGCTAAATGCCGGTCAGCCGGCTGATAAGCGATACGCGAACCGAAGACTCGAATAGCGAAAATTACTGTTAATTGGAATCCCCGATCGGGGTGAAAACCGAACGAGTGGCAACCCTAGCCATTGCCCCCTCTGCACACCACCCCCGCCCGGCCACACCCCTCCGCGAACCCACATCCTTTCCAAGCCGCACACACTCACTCTGACCTGTAAACCACAACCCGACGTCCTTCCTTCACAACCCTCTCTCTCAACCCAGTCTGCAGCGGACGAGCCTTTTCTCCTTCCCTCTCCCCTTTAACCCACACACACACACACGCATTTGTCTCCTTGCAAAAACCTCCGTCCGTTCACAGAGTGACCCTTCCATCTTCCTATCTCCTCTTGTTCTTGATCTACGCCACGCTGTATTCTACTCTATCAGTTTCTCCTTGTGTCTACGCGACCATTTAGAAGCAAACCTGCGAACGATTCCTCGCGAAACGCAAATGAAATTTCTTCCTTGCAAATTTCGTTATATAAAACAATACGTCTTTATTGGGAGAAATTGGGACTACAGAGTCCCACCTTCTATTTAACTCTTATCAAAATGATGTATAGATACGAAATATAACATAGTATAACATATTAAACTACAATACTAACAATTTTTTTAACAAGCTCAGTGGAAATAGATACACAATGAGAAAAGATAGAAAAGCTTTCTGGAGGAAAAACTGATTTTTTATCAAAGAAAAATGTTTCCACTGCAGGAAAAGACGCAAAGAAAAGGGGGTGTGAAAAACCTGCGAAAGTCGTAGAAGAGAGTGAGAGGAAGAGATATAGATTATATAAAGGATAGTAAAAATCACAAAAGTTATTTTGTGATTTTGTGATGCACAATGACAAAAACATTTTGTCATTGTGCATAGATTTACAAATTTCTCTAACGTCTCCAGTCATTTGAACAAAGCAATTCAAACGAGATAGTAAAATCTTTATTAATCACAGTTACTTTCTAACGCTGCAACAAATACTTCGAAAACTTCTACGATAAAAATTGCAAAGTTGGCAATATTGTAGTGAGATAGGATCGAGACTGTGTACCTTCAATTGTTTGATTTCGATCGAGAAATAGAGAGGGACCACCCCTTCGAGTGAGGACAGGGTTATCTGATTCTTCTTCTTGATATACTTCCATCTCAAAGGAGTTACATTTTTCCTTCTTATCTCTCCCTATGCGAATGCCATTCGATCGCCCTCCACTCTATTTGGTTTTTGTTTGCTCTGTGAATCGCATTCTATTCCACTAGACTAAAAGATAGTTGTCCCTTTCGTCCCATTACTTATTTAAACATATGTTGAGGGTTACATTTCCCTTCCTTATCTCCAGACCCAGAATCCACCGCAAGCTATGTACAATCCGTTCATCGGTTTAGGAATGAAAATATTTTATATCCAACTATCTTTTTCTGGATAAAAATAACAGAACAAATATAATCTCCCATGAAAATGAGCTTTTAATATGTTAATCTTTCTCAATCCTTCCTTAAAGAAATCACATCTAATTCGGTTGCTATGAAATCAAAAAAATATTAAATTTAGAAAACATATTTTCTCCTTAAAATAATCGAATACAACAGGTTAACGTAACTTCTAAGTAATCGCTGTAGAAAGTATATCAACCTCGTTTCATCTACTAAACACGCAATAACGCAAAGTAACGCAAAAACCATAAATTCCTTGATTCACTCCTACGTCGGTTTTAAAAGTAATGGAACAACAATTTTAGAATCAAAAGTTTGAGTATTATCCAAATTAACTGCGAAATATTTTGTAAACTTGGGCGCGAATATGGAACTAAAATGTGAGCTAAAAGAATTATAGTAATTTGCAAGGAACTTAAGAGCTTTCACATTTTAGCGCGCTGAGAGATATCTAGGATTTATGTGATTATAAACTAATTTAACTGCTATATCCTTAAGATACTATGTTCCATCACCCAATTCGGAGTGAGATAAATCCTAGGAATAACTAGAGATAAATCCTAGGAACTTTTTATTACATTATTAAATCCAATACAGAATTAAACACCATAAAGACTTGCTATTGAAGGGAAAGGGACAAAATTTTAAACATTTCTTCATTCAATAACATTTAGATGTGAAGTTACTAAATGGAATTTCATTGCGTAACTCATATCCACTCATACAATATGACCATATCATACCGTAATGACCTTTACAATATATTCCTTCAGATTTTCCGACTGACTGCGACTTTCAATACCTATTCTATCACAATTAAAACAGAGCGAACTTGTTTCGAGGGATAGAACTACATGCACAACGGCACAGGCACAGACGTAGAAAACCCCCCCTTGAGCGCCACGTTACTCAAATCGATGCTTCAGAACCATTAAAACCAATTAGAAATATTCTGAAGTTTCCCTGAAACAAGGCTTTTTAAAAGCCCTCACTTCACCCATAATCCAATCTCGGCGGCTTAATTAATTCAGCGGGCGTGCTTCGCTGGCAAATGAAGGTAGAATACGCAACGGGGGTTTAGATAGGAGAGACATTTGCGCGCCTGTGGACCACCAACTCGCACGCCCTCATGGCGTCTTCCACTTCAATTTGAACAATGGACAAACGGGAAAGAGGGAACGGCAGAACTCACTGCACATGTCAAAGAAAGAAGGCGCCGAGATCGTGCCCGCATGTGTTTTCCATTCGTGGGAGTGTATTTGGCGGAGATTCCGTCGCCGGAATGGAAAGAAATCTCCAGAAATTCCCGCAAATGAGGATTATTAACAGTCATGAGCGCGGAGCGGAAATAACGGCCTAATCTCCGGCGACCCTATAAAGCGATATATCCCTCAGAATATTATGCGCAGTCACCACTGTACACAGTTATTAAGCGAAAACAAAACCAGTCTGAAGTAGTGCCCGATGCGCCGCTAGAAAAAGAGAGAAAAGTCGTCTTCATTATTCATAAAGATTTTATCAGAAGAAGGGGAGATATTGCAAATTCATTCGCTGCAGGGAGAAAATTGACGTAATGCTTATTGTTAAAACGGTATCTTGAAGTGTTCTAAGAATACTAACGAGATGGAAAAAACCAGATGTAACTAAGTAATGCCGTTAGATGGAAAAACTAAAAGTATTTGTTTGACAGAAGTTCAGCAAAAAACGATTAATGAATTCATTACAACCTTAAGGACATAAAAAATCTGTCAAGGATATTCTAATCACTTGTGGACTCTTAAGCCATTGAAACGTTTCCACTTTTCCTTTCATTCACCATTGGTCACCAATAGTTGCTTTATAAACGTCATATTATAAAAGAATAATCTCATGGGTCATGCCGCATAAAATTGAGATTTCTACAGAGAACAAATTATTAACATTCTTGAAAGTGACCTGGGTTCGAGTCCCAGTCATGAAGCCATTTTTCTTATCTGTTTGTCCTTGGGTCTTAGGCGCACAATTCAATGTGCAGAGTTAAACACCTTATCATTTCCCTTATGAGATTCATTTCGGGGATTTTCTCATAACATCGCTTTGTGAGTTGGCATCCTCGATGAGTATCTCTTCCGGTGGTTGGTGCCACTATGTGGAGAGACACTTGTATGGTTCACAAATCATTCCAATGACTGTGGAATAGACGCGGCATAGTGGATAGAATACCTGCCCGATAAGTGGCCTGGGTTTGTGTCCCAGTCATGTTGCTATTTTCCACATCTGCTTATCCTTGGATTCTTAATTATGTACTAGGTAAATCACAAATCACCAGAAAAATGATCCCTTGAATTAATATAGAATTCGTTTAGGTTTTTCAAAATTTCGTTGCAAAACGAATTTCCATCAGAACGCAAAATAATCAATGATCCCATGATTTGCAAATAAGAGATCGGTTTAGAGGACTAATAAATAAATTCGACAAATCGATTACATCTCAACTATGGATAAGAATCACTCAAAAACAAAAAAAGAGTTCAATTTTAATCGATGATTCATCACAAAACAATATTTTTAAAAACAATATTTTTAAAGATATACTTCCAATTAACTCTAAAAAAGCAAATATACATTTCCCTACCAGCGAACGATCGTTCCAATTGACAATGGACGAAATGTACAGTAGGTGGTCTCCCCTGAAGGGTTTTTATGGAAATCTCTTTCACCCTGCACCCGTCTGTTCCCACGCTCCTCCGTGAGGACGTGTCTGGACACAGGTCCGGCGGAGGTGAGATTTTTAGGGCATCGGAATTTTAATTCGAGCCAATTAATTGACCGGTACCGATGGAGATTTCACGAGGAAGACATCTGACCCGCCCAAATCACCCGCACGTGACACGACCCCCTTTTCTTAGCCGCCTCAAAAATACAGGGTATTATTTTTATTAACCTATTCGTAGGATTTTACGATCTATACCTATGTGAGAGAATCTTGTGATCTTCAGTCGCTTCTGCTCTCTTTAAAGCATTAATAATTCATCCTTTTATATATTTATAACGAGTTGGTATTTTTAAAATATCAACTCGCTTCAGCGGTACACATGGTAATGATTAGTTCATAATTTAACACATCATCATTGTTTATTACTATTATGTATTTACTATTTTCCATTTCGCGCTATTAGCATCTTCTATAAACATATACTCCCCTGTATCTATATAAGAATTTGAACATTAAATCTCTTGGCTCAACTTGTAAAGCAAATAAATAACACATATTACTATAGAGCAACGAAAAATAATTAATCGCCAAAATATTCATCCATTGAGAACATCACAATTCAAAAATCAAATTAAGAGAATAATAAATTACAACTAAGAAAAATACATTTAGCACTAAGAAAAAACAATACTTGTAAAAGTTTTCTCGGTGTCGATCGTACTCGTATTAATGGAATCCCGCCAAGCTTCTCAGAAGGACATTAATTTTCAGTTAAGTAAGAGGGAGATTTAAAATCTAACTTTTTGCTTATTTTTACTGTTCCGCAAAAGCATTAAAATTATAATTTCGTACTCCAGTATACCCTGGGAGAATAGTAGCTTATGCAGGATGTAAAAAGAAAAACTTATACGATGATTGCAATAAAAATTAAGTACCCTGAAATAACTGCGGAGAGAGCAATTAAAACTAAACAATGACAAAATACCTAAAACATTACAGTTTATTGGTGTTTATTGGACACTGAGAATACCACTATCTTAGAATCTCGATATAAGCATCTTCAGATAACGAAGCCGACGATGGAGTTTATTCGTCCTTGAAAATTAAATAGAAAAACAAGGAGAAAGGTTGACTCCAAATGGATGCTGGAGGTAACTTAATGAAAAAATAACAAGAGAGGGAAAAAACTGAGTAACTTTCGCGTACTACCTCCGAAATCGAGTTTCCTACGAGAGTAAGAAAAAATGAAGGACACACACGGTAATGGCGAGTGCAGACGAAAATGGAGGTTACGTAATGGCAATACTCTCTTGCGGGCCAGGTGAAAGGAGGAAATGAAGAGAAATGGATGGGGAGGAAGGGCCGGAGTAAGATGGATGGGAAAGGGAGATCATCTGAGAATTTTAGGGGTGCCGAGGACCCTAAGAGTATGCCATGAAAACCACGGAAAGGAAACAGACTAAGTAAGGGATGTGACTACATCAGTTTGAACTTGGTAATGGTATTTGTTACGGACCTTTGACAGAAACTCTTCGTTAATACATGAAACGTTCTAGCAAGAAAGATTTCGAAATTTTTTGCGAATAAAAATTTTCTATTTTTGCAAACAGTAACATCGAAACGAAACAGAATTTTGTAGCCTTTTGACTTAAATAGGCTAAGTGAACGCTTATTGGTCAAAACTGATTTACCGCTACTCATATGTTGACTCTATTTATATTCACGAAATATGTGTGTCGTTAATTTAAATAATATATACTATAACGTGTATGTATATCATTATTGTATACTTCCTATTCTTTTTTAGATATGATAGATCATAGATTTTTATAGGTTTTTTTCATTCGCTGCAGGGAGAAAATTGACGTAATGCTTATTGTTAAAACGGTATCTTGAAGTGTTCTAAGAATACTAACGAGATGGAAAAAACCAGATGTAACTAAGTAATGCCGTTAGATGGAAAAACTAAAAGTATTTGTTTGACAGAAGTTCAGCAAAAAACGATTAATGAATTCATTACAACCTTAAGGACATAAAAAATCTGTCAAGGATATTCTAATCACTTGTGGACTCTTAAGCCATTGAAACGTTTCCACTTTTCCTTTCATTCACCATTGGTCACCAATAGTTGCTTTATAAACGTCATATTATAAAAGAATAATCTCATGGGTCATGCCGCATAAAATTGAGATTTCTACAGAGAACAAATTATTAACATTCTTGAAAGTGACCTGGGTTCGAGTCCCAGTCATGAAGCCATTTTTCTTATCTGTTTGTCCTTGGGTCTTAGGCGCACAATTCAATGTGCAGAGTTAAACACCTTATCATTTCCCTTATGAGATTCATTTCGGGGATTTTCTCATAACATCGCTTTGTGAGTTGGCATCCTCGATGAGTATCTCTTCCGGTGGTTGGTGCCACTATGTGGAGAGACACTTGTATGGTTCACAAATCATTCCAATNTGGGCACCAACAACATATCTTCGATAACTAATTGGAAATTGTTTTTAGTTATATTCGTCAGTAATTTGGCCTAGCCATTCATTTAATTATATTTGCGTTGTATCATTTCCTTCTTCATATTTGGATTAATATAAACTAAATGTAGTCGTTGTTAATTCTACATTTGAGATTACACTCGTGATCTTATAATACCGCAATTTATGGCAGTCTTTTCCAACAATACTACTGCAATTATTGAGCATAACAAGTCGTAAGATTACAGGTGATATGTTGGACAACAAGGAATATTTTCTTTGCGAAACCGTCACTCTCTGCCTTCAATGAATTATAAAAAATAAAATTAACTGTTTAAACATTTTCTACGATTTAACTGGGATTACCAGCCTTAAAATATCCTAGGAAGCTAATCAATACATTCATACGCCCATTCTAAGACTTTTAGTGCATAGCTAAGAGGGAACACGTAATGCCAGAACGTGGCACAGCACGCTACACGGTAGTAAAGATTCCTCACGCCTGGGATCACACGCCTCAAAAATGAAGGGAAGTAAGATCCACCCAAGGATAAATAGCAGTCAATGGACTCTGAAGCATACGGCAGGAATTTTATTTGGAAACCAGTGGGACTGGTCGATAAGAAGAGATGGTGTGCGCTACTCGGCGGGAGTGGCGTCGGCAATTCCTCCCTAATAATTCGACGAGCTCCTTTTGAATGCAAATAGAGGTCGCGGCAATTTATGGCGGAATTTAGAAAATGAAAGGAACTGGGAAGGAGGCGGAGAAAGACAAAGTGACAGAAGACGAGGTGATGAAAGGAAAGACGCGGAATAATAAACGGTGATGGACCATCAGTAAATCATGTTTTCGGAAGCTTCTTCTCGCTCGTTGAAGTTATTCCTAATAGGGTTATTCCTTCCTGAAAATCATTCCTTACTTCTTAGAAAACACGCAATTTCTACTGAATAGAACAAAAGTATTAAAAATTCTAAGCATTTTATTCAAGGACAGGGGACTCCAAATTACATTTAAAGTGCATTTCGTATTATTATCTTCCTTAAATTCAATAAATTAAAAGAAAAAATATCAACTACCGTTGGAACCTACCCAAATAAAATAAAAACAAAACGTAATTAAAGTATAGCAGAAAATGAATCGAGATAAAAACTTCTGTTGAAGCATTTGGAAGAACGTGATCTTTGGTCCGCAAAATATTAAGAAGAGCTCATTTGGCTCAGTAGAGATAAAAACCTGCACTCCTTTCTTCTGGAAAATAGTTCACAATTATAAAGTAACGCTAAATAATTTATTTCCATTTTATGAGAAAACAACGTATGCTTCATCGCTAATTCGGCCTGCCCTAAGGCCAACCTCCATTTATTTACGCAAAATGATAAATCTACAATCCACTTCCTGCGACCCAACAAAAAAGATCGACACTTTACATCGTATGACATCAAATTTTAAATTTCGGAGCCCAAGAGCTTTACCACCCAATTTCCATAACCTCAGCGAAAATGCGCCGTAATGCATACTCCGATTGGCAAAGCAGACAAATACGCAAGAACAAGGTCATTTCACAAGGCTGCTCTCAAAAGCTCCCAAAATTAAAAAAAAAAAAAAACGGAAAGAGTAAGCGAATGAATACACAGAGAGTAAGAAGATGCGAAGGAGAAAAACCTGACTCATTGGTACCTTTGCTTCGTGCTCTCTTCACGATCAGCACGTGAAGGAAATAAGAAGAGACGAAAAGACTGAGCAAATGCAAATCCGTTTATGGGCTGAATATGCTTACACGGATTTCACTCCAGGGCTCCCAAAGAAATGACAATAAAAAGATCACGATATGTCTGCTCATTCTGCCTCGTTATACCTTCGTGGAGTAAGAGTTCGTTTGCGTTCCTTAGGTTGCTCTCGAATCAGTCGTACGCCTTTCTACGCACACAAGCCAAGCGCATTCGATTTTAGGGACTCGCGTTCATGCTTCATTTGAGTCATCCTTTTCTCGCAGTTGCTTTTATGCAAAATTTTCTTACGTGAACAATCGTTTAGAGATTTAATAGAGCTTGTTTTCTAACAATTTCTATGTAATTCTTTCAAAATGAACTCAATTTGGATGTAACGTATGATTTTAAAAACCCGGAATGGTACATACATTTCGTCTGGCAAACAACGTTCTTGTGTAGTCATAAATGATGATAATCATCTCGCCCAGAACGGGATGGACGTGCGCTGCGCGACGCGTATGCTTTCAAGATGAATATGAAGATGCTTTGTGCGAACCATATGTTGAACAGAATAACAAAAATACACAGAAAATTCACGGAGAGGAAGTCTCAGCACTTATCCTGAATATTGTCTACTTTCAATTTTAACCCATTGTAGCACTTTTCATGATGTTTTCGGAATCATAAAATATTTCTACACCGAGTGGAGGAAAATACATAACTTTCATATATGATGTGCAACCACTCAAATATAACTTTTAGTACCTTCTCTTTCACCAAAATCGTTTGCTTTTGTCCAATCCAAGAAAATTTTCGGTTACAATCATTTTATTCTTTGTTTTTATGTATCCGCAGTATTTCCTGTTTTACTTTCAGTAAATCGATTACTTATTTACTCTAGATTTTTACCTAAGATACCTTCTATCCATATTAATCATATCAGTGTAAAATAAAATACCAAAAGATTAGAGACGCAAAATTCCTTAGATGATTGCTGACGACCTTTCCGATTTCATTTATTTTATTATATTTTAGCAGGATAAAAAATATCCTAATGGTTTCCTTCACGTGCGCCTTTGGATTCCAAAAACACATTAATGAATTTGCTCAAAAAAATCCTAGGAAATCGATATCTATTCCCCATTAACGTATCTTCAACAAACATAACAAGCTAAAATTGTTTAGAAATTTTTTGGCGAATATACAAAAACAAAATTATCAATTAGAAAATAACTATCGTTACTCATCGCAAGAGTGTTTCAAATTCAAAATGTTCATGACATGGAAATAAAAGCATATTTATCTAGAATGTCTTAAAACGAAGAGAAAAAGCCAAACCGCAAGGGTGAAGTTACAAGAGTTAGCGGGACTCCTTAGAATTCACCGTATTTCCGCGGAATCAACTGCCGGGAGCGATGACTTCTAACTCCCTTCTAATAAATGGATCTTTAATCTATTGGAGCAAAATCTGTAGCAGAAATTTGAATATATCAGTAATATTTATATTAGTAATATCAGTCCCATCCCATCCCATCAGTCCCAGAAAAATTTGAACAGTGATAGTATTCCGAACAGGAGAGATAAAATTGACAAATAAGGATAACCAATTCTATGGTAGATTAATCACATATAATATATATTCCGCTTGGGATCAAGAAGAGGAAAAATCTGCACATTTCTAAGAAATACATTCTCAATCGTTTTAGTATTCTGATCGAGATTAACACCAGGATAAAACTGTAAATTTCCAAGAAGCATATACGAAGCTCTAGCCTAACACATACTTCAGTATTATTCGCCTGTTCCCATTCATAGAGCGAACAGTTCCGACAACAATCAGGAAATTTGCGAAATCTCGATTCTGGTTAAGGAAAATGTGAGCAAATGTTCTCGAATACATTCAAAAGGCAAACCTCCTTTTCCTGAATCTCTCAACGCACGCTAAAACAATGAATTGCAAAGTAATATGTAGATTTAAATTTACATGCTGGCTATGGAAGCCGCGGAGAGGTATAAAGGTGGGGGTGTGAAAACATAAGAATCCACAACTTCTTCTTCTTTTTAGAAATTCGGAGAGTACGACTCGTAAAGTCAAAAAACTCTACCTCAGCTGCCGTTTATGAAACTAGTTTCATTTACCGAGAATGAAGTGTGAAATTTATTTTTTAAATATATTTTGGCGCAGTAATATCACGAAATATACCTCCAGTAATTGAATTAGAAGATTTTCCGTCAACGAAATTAGTATTTACACTACCCAATGGATTCCTTTAGATAATTAACGAGGAGTAGTAACGCATCCCTAGGACATTTAATTCTTAAAATTTTTCAAACTTTTACTGATGATTTTTCTGGAAATATTCCTACATTTAACATTAAATTAACATTCGCGATGGTGAACAATGATTTCCTAAACCTAATGAATTCCACATCTCTAATTATCTCATTATTCACCAAAGTGATTCTTTAGAATAAATTTTCAATAAATTACCAACATCTATGCTGATGGGAATGGGGTTTTTACCGCAATGTTAACCAAGATCATTCACGCCGCGGTAGCGTATTTATGTAATATTCTCCTCACTTGCGGCTAATGAGAGAGTGGTCAAAGGTTGTATTTCATATTATTGTAATACTTGATGAGTGCGATATTACATAGGAGACCAATATGTTTAATCCTTTCATTTCTAATATTTTAATTGAAGAAGGATAAAATTACTGTTTAAATGATTTTTAACGACTCCGATTAATTTTACAAAAAAGTAACATATTTTTAATACAAAAATGCAGTTTGGAGGACTGGGAGGAGTAAGCCATTGCCCCCAGGAACATTTCCTTCCGCGCAAGAATAAGCGGGGGCCTAGCCGTCTCCGCTCCCGAAAAGACTGAACGTCCGCACGAGATTTCCGAAAAAGAAAAAGAGGTTATTGAGTTGGTACGTGTAAAGTATACGACATAAAGGGGACGTTGAGAGGGGAAAATGGGAGATTCGAAAGCATATTAGATAACTTTCCCTATAGACATTGCGGTCCGGAGATGAAAAGCGACGTCTCAAACGAGTTACCATTCTGAAGGTCAAGCGCCCAGCTTCAATCCCTTGCATTGAGAATCACCACACTGGCGCTGGAGAGAACTCCGTTACAGGACAATATAATAGGGCAAAGCACTAAATAAAATCGAGGGTAAAGAGTTCGTCTATTGCAGCAAACGAATAGATCGCGATCTGCTAACCTACCGCTAAAGTACGCGCCTGGTTTTCGAAACTTTTCTGTACTAATCTATGGTTTATATTGCCAATTATTTCGCTTAGGAATATAAATGAATAGTTCTGTCGATCAGAGGCAAAGTATTAATTTAAATGCAGCAATAAGTAATTTACGTTACCCTAAAATCTGCAACCGAAGTTGATCGCAGTCATAAAACTAGTATCGAAGTAGATTGCAGAGGGAGATACGTTGTCCGCCACTGGCATATAAGGGCATACTTGGAGAAAATTATATTTCTACGAGATTTAAACGTCGAAATTAGAAAAGGGCCTCACAACCCTTGAAATAAGTACATTTTGGTGGTTTTTGCATTTGATGCGGAGAAGCCAATACCAAATTGACTTAAACACACATATAAATCTTGAATTAGATATTCCACAACTACGACATTCGCATAAAATGAAAACAGAACTTGCGTCGGAAAATGAGATGTTGAAAATTTCTCAAAAGCAAAATTTATATTGTTCGAGCGTGAGAAATGTGTATTTTAACACAAGAATATCCTTAGCGATGATGCTTTCGAAAGTGCTAGAAACGCCACAAATAATACCTTGCCAATGATCTTCAATGGGCATGATCCTTTTTCTTATCCATAGTAAAGGAATGTACGCCAAGGAATATTCTTATACCTCAATCGCTAAATAAAACATATCAAAGCACGAACGTGAAGAAGTCCTTTGACTACCAACATCATAACAAAAAAATCACCATGATATTTTTAGATATATTCCGTAACATTAGTAAACACTTGAAAATAGATATGGGTTCGTATAACTTAATTGCTATCATTCTTATCTCAAAATGGCAAAAATAAACAACTGCCAAATATGTCCGCGCTATTGTATTCCCAGTGTTTATCGGGGAGAGGCTACATTGGTCTGTATTTCTTTAGAGAAACTAAGTTCAATGCCTACTTCTGTTGCAGAATTTCCTTTAGTGATGAATAAAGAACGCGAAAAATATGCAACTGCGTGTCTGAAAAGAGGAGTGTTTGCTGGAGTATCCTCGAAGACGGGTTCTCTTTCCTATTGAATAGATCGCTAAATTTATCTTATCGCCAATATTGGCTATCTTATATTTTTCTAGCTAACACAAGAGCGATAAAGAACAAAGTTATAGCATTCAGCCATAATCTCCAAAATGTTGACATTTACGTTGCTACTCATCTTCTAGCCGGTTTTGACAATATGTCGAGCATGAACGAAACCCTGATTCTGGTTTTCATCACAAAACGTACGTGCATTAACTTCTTTCATTGATACCCATAGTGGGAAATACGGAAAAACTCATTCAGCGATATCGCTTTCTTAAACATATATACACTAGTTTGCTAATGCAAACATGGATAATACGAAATTCCGGTCAATCCGAACGGAATTTTCGGAAAATTTAAAATATATTTTTGCTAAATTTTTCGGATAAACGGAACAAAATCAAAGTACACAAAAGCCCCTCTTTAATTAACTTTAATAACATTAACAAAGCTACTGTAGTTCGGATAATTTACTCTCTACTGTATCAAATAAAAAATCATAGGCTACGTTATAAAACTAAAAATTACAGTGAAACAATATGGTACGAAGCACAGAAATATGTACAACATTGTATCAATATACGAAATAAAGTGATTTGAACAGATTTTCACTGTACAATAGTAATGTAGTAATCGGATAATCCAAATTGTGTCCGGCTTCAATTAGTTCGGATTAGCTCTACTATAGCGTGATTCACCTCTAATTACATGTAAAATAATAAATTAAATATCGTCTCCAATTACATGTAAAATAATACTATAAACAATAACTTCTAACAAAACTATTACGCTAATTATTAAAATTTTTTAAGTACTTAAGATTTATTATAGAAACTAATTCACTACCTCTGACATAGCTCGAAGAATTACCAATGTAAGAGCAAGAGATAGCTAAGTTATATTTCCTCTGACTTCAAATATCACCAATACTCTGCATCTATTTCATGTAGCACACACCTAAGTATTATTAGCAATACAGCAGCCAATTTCATAAAAATTACCTCTAAACGTTACAACTTCTGAATCTTCGAAATTATCCGCAAAAGTGAGAGAACCGTTTTTTCCCAAAGGCCGATTTCTAGAGTATATGTCGCATGTTTTTACAGCTGAGTCACCTTTCGTTTCGGATCAATGAACCAGATAACAGGGGGTGGAGGTCCTCTTATGGTTCTCCGACCACAGTTTGACCACCAGGCTATCCCAAAAACTCACGATTATGTCACCTTTTGCTGGAGCATCACCAAATTTCGCGAATGTCCATCCCTGAAATATGCAACCGGGCAATCGCAATCCACGCAGCAGTGGAGATAACGAAGAATGCGATAGCATCGGCAGAAATCGAGCGGGGAATCGCTGAGATAAAAGAGGGCCGAATAAACGCCGGTCTAATGTTCACACTTCCGGGTGAATTACTTTCGTCGGGCGAAACATGGAAATCCAGCGACAGGGGAAAACAAAATGAGCAAAATGGAAAGAGCGAGTACGACCTTATCTTTAAGTGATCTCGACGCCAGATATCCCGCGGGAGACGGGTTGAGGGATAATTTTGCAGCGCGTTATAAAGGATGCAAACCTGGAGAAAGGAGAGCGATCCTTCTCAACCACTTGATAGCCTCACGTTTCCGAAAGCATTATGAGCGTTTAACAAGTTGACGTCGACAACCATCTTCGATGAGATCGGATAAAAACCTTTCGGAATGGGAAGGAATTCGAGGGAGACGGGTAAATTCGAGGATACTGCGACATTTAAATTTAAAACACCTTCAAATGAAAACATTATGTGACATAAAAAACTCGCCCATGATACATGATGATACTTAATTACTGAAATAACTGAATAACCTAGTTACAAGAGTAAAGAAAAACTTTATGCTTCACCTTCCAAAACCTAAGAACTTGCGCATGAATTTTAACAGCTATTATAATTGGTGTCTTAGATTACATAATTTATGATCATATAACGAACCAATTCGTACCATTTTTAACTGCCAAATTCCAGTGAAAAAATATATATTTTTTAACTCTTCAAAGTATAGAATTATAAAAATTATCAACACAAAATTTTCTTTCTGCGAGAGAAAAAGTAAGAGGTAAGGAAATAAGTAATCATTATAACACATAGGCACTTTTATAATTCTTCGCAAAACTTAATTTGCAAGTAAACCTCCTCGAAATCAAAGGGTGTAAGCTTTTCTTGCAATTTTACGACTCAAGTCTAGTTTCCCTCACGAGAGACGCAAAAGAAATCTCATGATTTCACCTCCAATCCCTTTTCCAAAGTAGTTCAGCGGTATTATTTCCCCTTAATGAATGCGATATTAAAGGCAGGGTTCCTCACACGCAGATAATTTCGCACGATTTCGCCAGGATATGTGTGGGCTGAATGTGGTTTTCAAGTTCAAATTCGATGTGGAATCGTATTTTTAGGGCTATAATTCCTATAAGAGCATGGAGAATATATCCTTAAATTTATCAGAAGTGAAATAGTGAAATCCCTCGACTGGTCCTTTCTATAACAAATCCCTTAAACGTGAATAAACGAAAATGTTGATTCATCCGCTAAGAACATCGCTCTATAACTCCCAGTCTCATGCATCCCCATCGGAAATCCTCGCTCCCTCAAGAAGCTAGATTTCGTCTCTTTCGTGCTAAGCGATAAATAACTGTATCCTCCGCATCTGCGGATGGCCATAAGCCGTTGAAATAAACCCAGAGTTTAAAAGACGAACCAACATAATACGTTCTATTCCGCCATTACTTTATAAACCAGTTACCATCACGCTAAGGAACTGAAAAATCTTTCCTCGGAGTCTAATCTGGACGACCAGATGCTGATATTAATTTATTGACCACAAGCCTCAAATTCCAAGGCTGGATGCAAACCCGCAACCCATCGGTCGAGCGTTGGTCACGCTACTTAGCTACTGAGGGGACGGGTCCCATAGATTGCAATGAGCCTATGAAGAGGCCAAACACTGTGCGTCTTCACGGATGCAGCGACTGGTTTCAGGCCTCCGACGCGCGTCTCATCCATAATATGCCAGTCGCACTACAATGTTTTAGACTTTTGAGTCTTATTTCAATTTCCATTTCGCGATGGAGAGGTTAAGCTTGGGGAACATTTCAATTTCCAATCTGAAATGATCTTTCTCGGGAGAAGTTTCATAAGCTGGATGGAAGCTGTGATTCCGTTTAACAGCTATTGGAAGAGATGAAAGATTTAGAGAAATTGCGAGAATGCTTCGGGTATTGTAGGCTAAAGAATGTGTACTCCATATATCGGGTGTCAGGGTCAAGATTCTATTTCTTAACTCAGCGTAAAACTTTCTCCATACTGAATTCTTTGTAAAGAAGGGTTTTTATTCCACCAAAAAAAACTAAAAGTTGAATAATGTTGTGGAAAAAAATTCTCCCAGTCTGATTGTCGATTACAGGATAAAAATCTTACAATTCCACTTATTTTTAGATTTCAAACCACGTTCTGGACCACAACCACCCATTATAATCAATTCATTACTCTGCACTAAAAAATCACCTTAACATTATTCGTGATAGTCCGACTTATGAAATACTTTTCCGTGAATAGTGAAATTTCAATTAATGTGAAAGATAAATAGAACTACTTCAGCGCCAGGAAATCGAGCCGTAAACTTCAGAATTGACGAAGAACCCTAGCGACTCCATCGCTGGAATCTGCACAATTCGAGAACATCTTTCATTATAGTATCTCGGAATAATTAAATACTTCTTCCATTAAATAACCAGTAAATGATTTTTTCACCGCTAAAACAATTAAATCTACCACAATAAACATCTCGCTTGAGAGAAAAGAGAATTTCCGGAAAAAGGTTTCCAATATCCGATCGGAGCATCAACCGCGCTCGGGATCTCCCGCCACACGGTGAAAATGGAGAAAAAGGTCTCTAAGATTAAAAACAAATCCTTCCGAATATTCGATAAATTCCCTTACCTCAATCGTCCGCGAAGCTCCATCTTCGCCAACTCCTTAGGTTTAACCCACACGGAAAAACTTCAGCTCTCCAGTCGAGATAAAATCGTCCGCCGAGAAATACTGGAGGGATACGGAAAAAGGATACCGAGGGAAAAAGAAATTCCCTCCGGAAAAAAAACGAGGGGTTAAGATGCCCCAATATTTTAATAGCCGAGTCCCGACGGAATTACGGAGAAAATAAAAACCACACCCCCCGGGATAGAGAACTCCGGGGAACCGAAAAATATCTTCCGGGCGAATGGACTGTCCTCCCTCCAGAACACCAAGAGACGGAGTGCCTTCCAACGCCGGCCTCTGTAGAGAGTCTGGTAGAAACGACGACTGGCGTGCCTAAAGGCTCACGTGCAACTGACAAAGTGTGGCCTGGGATGGAGGGATGGTGAGAAGCTGGGGAGGGGAGGCGGGGACCACGAAGGGGGGGAGTAGGAAGGAAGCGATAGAAAAGGAAGAGTGGAAAGGGAGTGAGGGGGAAGAGAGGGGGTGGAGAGGGGAGGTAGGAAGAGAAGAGCTCTTGGTCTCTATGGTGATATGGCGAGAGGAAAATGATAAAAAAAGAGCTCCGGAGCCCGGTTATCGAAAACGAAAAAGAGGACTTCACCCATTATAAACTCTCCGGGATATGCATAAGAGGCGGACGTATTACGAATGAGCTTTGCATTATTCGCTAGCGCGTCAACGCTAATTGTTTATGCTTTCCTTCTGTAATAGATGCGAGCGGAAGGCAAGCAATCCGCCGAGTTTGATTGTTCAGAGAGTGAAATCACTCCTGGAATTATCAAATCGTCCCTTATTCAACCGTTTATCAAGGATTCAAATTTTCCGCTGAGTATGTGGGCCGGATTCAGACGGGAAGTAAGTGAGACTGTCACCTCAGGGCACACACTAGAAGGGACGGCCTGCTGCTGTTTCTGACGCACCCATTTCTCAAAAGTTAATCAAACATCTAAATCTGCCATTTCAAGTACTATGCACTAGTTGAGATCAGGAAATTTGTATAGAATAAAAAGAGTGAAATATTTAATTGACTAGCGAAATAATATGTTCCAGGATTTATGCTCTCTAATAGTAGTACTGATAAAAGTACTTCGGCTGCTAAGGTAATTTTGCACGAAGGCTCCCACCGGGAATCGAACCCGGGACCGCTTTAACCGATGTCGAACGCGTTGCCCACTTACTTGGCTATACGGGAACCCTTAATGCTCTCTTCTAGCAATGATTACATAATCTTATGTAAGAATTGTGGAATACAACCACTGTATATACGACGTAAAAGGCATGATATATGTTTTGCAAATAAAATGCTCAGTGGTTTTTTTAATTCCTGTTCAATAGTTGGTCTTTTTGGACTTGCGGTACCTTCCCACGTAATTAGGAAAACATCCTTTATGGCATTGCACTTTTATAAGAAAAACGAACATAGATTTTCACCCATTCCAAGAATAATTCAATCAGTGAGCTATCAAATCATATAGATTTTTATAATGAGACTTTGTAAGAGGAAAGCGTATAAAATTTTTAACACATAAGATCCATAGAATCACTTTCTTATTTGTTTGGGTATTATTTGTATGTCTGTATTATAATTATTTTATATTACGTAATTTTAATATTTTTCTTTGTATTTGTAATTTTTATTGCATATTGTGTTGTTCTTTTATTATAGTGCTTGTAATTGGGGATACCTGTCTGCGCTAAATAATAATAACTGAAGAAGTGAGAAAGCGATGAGATCAATACATTTTGGGTGAGAAGTTCCGTTCTTCTCATCTAATTCTTTTGCCACGTACAGTAGAGACGTTAGTTTATAGTGATAATGTAATAGTTATAAAAAACAAAAATATATTACAAAATTACACGGGAAGAGCGCAGTATTACAACGATCTGGCGTGAGTTCAACGTGGTATTTTAAAAGTGCTTCGACAGCTAATGTCATTTCGCACGTAGGCCCCCACCGGGAATCGAACCCGGGACCTCTTTCATTAGAGTCGAACTGGGCTATCCGGGAGCCTACTTGGTTATCCGGGAGCTCGAACTATTGCTTTTTCCTCTATTTATTAAAGGCAATCTCTTTGTACATACAATCTCCTTACCCTGTCTCATTTATCGAGTCAAATAACAAGTCGAACGCATTGCCCACTTGGCTATCTGGGAGCCCGGAGTTCAACATCATTTCATAAAGAATAGGTAAAAGAGATTAAGAGAAGGAGAAAGGTGATTCAGCTAAGAAGGAAGGCAAAAAGGTAACGTTTGATAAGTGGAAGCCTGGCTGTAGAATAAAGAAGCAAATATAATTAAAAATAAGATAAACAGGTAGACCTCATCAGTTTCATCCAGCAAATTGAATATTTTCCGTGTATTATTCCTTTGAATTAAAATTTGAAATAAATTAAGCAAATAATTTATCAATGAATTACAAATCTCATAATTAAAAATTAGAATATAATAATAAAATATTCAGGTATAACTTTAAACGTCAATGAAATAATGCATATCCAGAAAAGTCTGACTTTTACGGGGCAGTGTGACAGTGGGTACAATCTCAATTCGTCACTGCTGTATATTTGGCTGAATTTGTCATACTAATTGCGAATTTTTTAAGCAAACGGGGGTTAATTTAAATTCTCTACTCTTTAATTTTGTAAATGATTTGTAACACAGAAATTTAGATGGTGGAGCTTTTAGTTAACCACTCTTCCCTTCGTGAGCCCTTCCAAATTAGATTACGTAAAATTCCATTTTTGCTTAATTTCAAGCACGTGTAAATTCTATGAAAATATTTTTACAATAAGCATTGGTCCATTGAATTTCTTCCCATCTCTTAAATTACTTCCGGTTCAATAACCAGCATAAAAATATTTAAAAATAAAGAATCTCTCATTCTCAGTCGCACAATCGTTAATAATCCGTGGATCCCCACATTAAACGGAGGTATTAAGAGATTTAGAGAGAACACGCTTCGATATATCTTATAATTTCAGCCTCTCTTAATCCGTAGACCATTTTCTCGATTTACTGTTTCCGCTCACTCTCTTTTCTTCCTTGTTCGCAGACCTCTCTTACATGTAAAATTGGATTTGGCGCTTATTTGTTTCAAAGGTGACAGAAATTGTATTCGCACTTTTAAAAAATTGTGTAGAATTTCGTTTCAGAAAAATTCAACCAAAAACAATTCAAATTCTTCAACTAGCCTAAAACTAAACCAGATAAGAGAAGGCTAAAAGCAATGGCGAGTTGGTGCAACAGAAGAATGGAGACAAAATTATTAGATTGGATTATTACCAAACATGGGCTTTAAGAAGAAAAGAAAGAGAAAATTCAAAAGAAAAATTTGATGAACGAAAAGGATAATTAATCAGGTTAATTATAAGGTACGGTAGTTTCTAGAAAATAGTATAGCTAGGAATGTTGAAAAAGAAGAATAACAGAGGATGACATACGTTGTATATCTGGAACTGGGTGACAGTACGTGTTCATCTTAGAAATTATATGGGAATTATTGTTATCATCATCATCGTTATTATTATTATTATATTACTTTTTAATCGGCGAAGTCAGGCCCATATGGGCCCCTTCACTCTCTCTGTGCCCCTTCCCTAATCTCTGAAGTCAAAGATTGAACAAACATGCAAGGTACACAAAATTACAGAATTTCAAAAATAAAAACGACCAAAAAAAAGGAGATAAAGGACTGAGGTATGGGGAAAACTTCTTAGCTGAAGGCTTTAAGAGAAAAACATACGGAGCGGGAAAACACTTACACAGGATGGTGATCGAAAAAAAAACGAGAAAACCCGCGAATTAAGTCATTTATAGGGAACAGATTGGGGATCCGGAAGATTGGCAGGGAGAGCTGTGGCGAAACGTTCCCAATTTCATAACCCACGGTGAAAAATCGAAAATGTAGAAAAATTCACTCTCTGACAAGGCTTTAAACTTAGTAACACTGGGATATGACAAGATAATAACTAGAGCGATCTTCCATCGGAATCGAATTCGCAAATTAAACTCCGTGCAAAGTTCAGCAAACATGCGTATAGCTCCTTTGAGGTGTGAGGGAGAATCAAATGGGATTCATGTACGAGCGTCCATCGGGCATAATGGTTTTTCTTTGCCTTTAAACTCAAGGAAATGCTTAACTTAGCAAATGCAGTACATCCATGGGCACGACCTGTAAATAGTCCCATGCGAATCAAATTGAACTTGTAACGTGCGTCAATCAATACACAATTCTTGAAAAACTAAGTCGAAACGTATGCCCTGAAGTTCGAATTGAGAACTGATTACAAAAAGTGCAAACATTTAAACTAACAAAAGACTAAACAAAGAGTTGAGAATGAGTAGAGTACAATCTTTCATTTTTAAGATGTTTAAAGGAGCCTATCTCCTCTTAAATCGATAAGAGAAACACATAGAAGGCTGCGAACAAACAATCAGATAGGTGTTACCATTACATAAGGTCTATGGGAAAATGACCCGCTAAAGATAATGAAACGAGGCGAGGAGAAATGGTTATTTGACGAATTCTACTGCTAGAACATCATCAAAAAATCTATTTGAGGAGTGGAAAGAAGATAATAGATTACATCAATCTAAATTAAGTAAAGGAGCCATAAAAATTCGATACTAAAAACAAAATAGAACTGTTTTTTTTGCTCGTAGTATCTGCACTACTTAAATTCAACCCTTCTGAGCAGCTTTGTATTATACTATACATGGAATTCGTCAATGAAAAACTTCAATCGAAATGTTCACAGCTGAGGAAAGAAATAAATGTTTTGATATGTTTGGTTAAAGAACGAGTAATAAGAACGAATAAATCCTTCTATTTCATTTATTCGAAGTACAGCATAAGTCATCACATTACAACTCACGCTTGTAAAGCAAAAGCTTTTAAGTTTCATTGCACTCTGATAAACAAGTGAGAACAAAGCTTACAAAATATTCTAAACTTAAGACGAAAAAATCAGTCAAACTTATTTTATACTAGAGATTCTATTCCTTTATTGAAAACTAAGCCTTTCGTTATTTATCTCCAGAAAAAGCTTCATGTTCCCTTGATATGATACTAGGAAACGTATTTCAAAGAATTCTGATGTTTGGACCAATATAAGTTGACATTTGGGAACAATTACCAATTTATATTGCTTACATCATGATTCATGGAATATAATCTGTTGACGGTGCCTTCAATTTGTGAAGTAACAAATTTCGGAGTAACTTCAATATTTTCTTTCGAAGAAATCATAGTATTATTCAAGTCCATAGATTTTTTTACTTTAACTGATATCGGACGGAAGTGTGAGAATCAGAATCATATTTCCTCAAGATTGCTTCATAATTGCCGAAGAAGAAAATAAAGCTAATAAAAGATAAAAATCGAGCTAAATATTTTCTTGAGTTGCTCCGTTTTATTAAATTCCGCTCTTAATTCGATGGAATATGGTCAGCCTACTTCTAAGGAAATTTTTTTAAACTTCGTGAAAACACAAGCATTAAGAGGCGTTCGAAAAATCGGTTGGGTCGCACTTTAAAACAAATCAGTAGTACAAACCAACTGTCAGCCAAAAAGAAATACTGCCAAGGACCAATTTATCCTAATCGGAGTGAATCATTGCTTCCCAAACAAATTCCATCTCACGGAGCAATCACAAAGTCGAGTTTTTGGATGCCAGCGAGGGCATTGACCTATGCGGTCCCCTTCAATAATTCATTCTGCATAATCGATTTATCTTAAATACAGAATGACCTTAGCACCATTGAAATGATGAGATAATTACCATTTCGAAATTAACAAAAAGCTATCAAACTTCCTTTTGGCAAATAAGAATGCCTAAAGCTTTCTTTTTCATGAAAACCCATGCCTTATGCGATAATGAAATATTATCATGGTATTCGCAAAAAAAGAGAGAAAAGCATAAATTGCCGGAAATGACCTTTTATTTCTCTACCGCGATTAATCTTTAACAAAGCTAATGCATTAATAGAATTGGGAGATGAGATACCACGAGAATTGACCTTCCTTCCTAATTACTTAAAAACTACGTTTAACCTATCGCAATGCCTCTTTTGGGTCAAAGGTTTTCAGAGACATTGTCGTGGTTTGATAATTTTTTTATCACATTAAAAAAACGTACAAACGTAAAATCATAGAATGAAATTAATACTCTTACTAAATTATTTGAAAGTATAAGAACGGCTCGTTCATTTAATTGATTCTTAGTTATCAACAACGAATAACTTTATTTCTTCTCAGTGAAAATCAGATTTTTCGCAATGTAATAGAATTATTCCACTTATGAAACTATTGAACCCTAAATGCTTATTTAATACGTTTTGAAACCACAGTTTTCCTCAATTGATGTGGATGAGTTTTTATTTTCTCTTGACTTCACTTTATCTCTGTCTAGAGCAATAAAATTGAGGATTAATAATACTGCTGGTATGAGGATACGTCATTAATTGAACCCAGAGTCCATAATACTTCAATTAAAATCTCTCTTATTGACACTCAGATTTTGAATGCGTAAACCCATTACTTGCGAATCAATTATATCGAGGAAAATCATCCATACAAACGTAGAAAAATAAAGTAATTAAACAGACCGAAGAGAGTTACTCGAATAGGGTTTGGTATATAATGCAAGCTAATGTTATATTTTGAAAATAAAGCCCAAATAGGTGATGGAATTAGTATATTAGGATAGGAGTGTAGGTTGTTGATGTAGATTGAGTTGTGGTATTTGTGGTATAGTATTACGAATTCTTCGGAAAAGAAAATGGTTATCGATGAATTTGAATGTACCGATTGGGAAAATGTGATAAATTATTGTAATACATGTTGTGATTGCAACTCTTACAAAGGAGCCCAAGTTATTTAAACTGAATGAAACCTTGAAACATTTTCCGCTTCCCTTGAATGTAAGTAATAAATTTGCCTACCTTTACAGATAAATATCCTACAGCGACGAATCCATCCTTATTCCAGCGACGAGATGATAACCTGATGACCCATGCGTAGGGATTCCCGAAATAAGTTTTGATGCCGAAGTGACTGATAACTCCAATCGTTTTGAAGAAATGCTGCCATGCCTAAAAAATAGATCGTAATTCATATTTAATTAATGGATTAGAAATCACGCAGAGAAGTTGAGATACTTAACGTTCCATTTTGGTTCCCAAAATCACTGTAATTTTTCTTATAGAATCCGCTATTTGTAAGTTCCTGAAATTGATTCGCAAAATCATGTAATGATTGTTATGCTGAAGTGAGAAGTATGACTCCTGGCTAATGTCATCCTATTTTATAAAATGAATTACAGTTCGGCGCACTACCATCCCAGGTTAACGGTTGTGGCTATGAAATAATTTCGATTGGTCCTCCAAATATTTCAACTTTCATCATTTACTGATAATCGAATATCATTACATTATTGAGTCTCTTAATATTATAATTATTAAGTCCGAAATGGAAAATAAGTGTTTTGTAAAAATGTCAATGAGAATCATCCAATGTCATCATAATTAATCCTCATAGCTCAAGAGATGAGAGATTATAAGGATGAATCAATTTGTACAAACGGAAGGTGTAATTAATCCGATACATCAAATTGATATTTCTCATTAAATTGAGTGATGAAACCTACACTTAATTTCAAAACGAAAATAAAACAAGACTAAATATACCTGTCGAATACGAAAAGGGTGGAAGCTGTTCCGATAAACAGTTATTAATAGTTTTGTCGAAATTAAAAGGACAACTTTGAATTTTAGGATATTATCGAACGGAATTGGTTACCTCTCTTATAGTAATATAATTTTAATCTCTACGCTAAAATAGTAGAAAACCAATTTCGAAAGTTTGTTCACTATCACTGGAAACAGTAGTTTCCTGTTGTAAAAGTTTTCTTGATAGAATATACACCAATAAAGCAAATTACCACCTTATGAAGAGCATAAATTCTATAAAACCATTAAGTCTTTTTCAGCTTAGACGTAGGGGGCCTACGTGCGAAATAACCTAAGCTGTTGAAGCACTTTTAACAGTAGTATGCTATACATAAACCACGTTATAAAATACTTCAGTCAAAGCACATAATACTCGGAAATAAGTAAGAGTGTATTGCGAAAACGTGAATCTTACCACTGTTAAAGAGTAATGTTACGATATTTTGGTGTGGTTTTGTGTCACGCTGTTTGGTGATGTAAAGTTCCTTTCATAAAAATCGAACTCTGCATTGCATAGTACATAAGATTGAGGGGAGAGTAAATTCAATGTTTACCCCTTCGACTGTTTTGCCCAGTTACTCGTGGAAGCGCATGGTATGGCTGCGATCGAAGGATCGTAGAAGGTTCCATTTTGTTTCTAGAACTCTCTAGAAACCTCCAGAATTTTCAGGTTTCTTTCGGGAACCTTGGAAAAGCCAACGTAAGCGTTTAAAGAAAATTTTAGGTATACCTGAATGGAATGTTATCATATTTTGAAAATGGTGGATAAAGTTACGAGTCTACGACTAAAAAGGTTTGCAAAAGCAATAATTTTGGACAAGAAAAGTGAATAAAAAAGGATATTAGTTTTCTTGATGTGACATATATTTATGGGACGTTTTACATCACCGTTTATGTAAGGAAGTATAGATGTTACGTATCTAATGAAGACATCCTGCATATAGCCGTCCGACCTTTTCAATAACGTATCCACAATAATCTCTGAATTATCTGACTCTCTGTTCCATTAGCGTTTGAAACTAATGTCTCACGGAAAATAAATTGATGGTCGTTCATTGCAATGTTCTTGTGGTTTAGTAAACGCTTTCCTCGTGGGGTTTTTTCGCATTAATAACTACCACAAAGTTACGCCTGCTTCTGTATCACCTAATGTCTCACAGTGACGTTAATAAAAATTGAATCCCTGACTCTACAGATTTCCTTTCATCTAAGAAAGACGACTACGAATGAATTCCCTGAACTGACAATTATCCTTAAATACGACAGATTAATTAATGATGATCTTAAAAGGAGATGTCTAATGGAGTTTTCTAGTACCTGAAAAACATATGATTCATAGAAACAGAATTCTAATTCTAAAAAGGGTCACTATTTGTGACATCAAATGAAAATCCATTCTAGGTCTGGGGATGATCTCGCTTTAAACATTTTATATGAGGAGAAAGTGTGGGAGAGAACATAGATTTGAAGATGGCCTCATCTCAAAAAGATGTTTGAAATAAATGTGAACAGATAAAACAAACACTTTTCAGGAAATATGTAAATGAAAATGTAAATTCTGACACTCCCAGAATCATGTACGAGTGAGTCATCTTTTTCCGGTTTTGCAAGGCTAAAAATATTATGCAAGCTAATTTTCGGCTCTTCTGCACTTTAAGTAAATTTTGAAGTTCATGAAATTATTTCAATAACATTATTATCTGCATTTATAATAACTACCTTAAAAGCAGGTGTATGTTTTGAGAAGAAAATTAATATTTCTTTTACCACATTCCAAGTGCTATTCCATGGTTTGGAAGAAATTTTATTGATGCGCAGGCAATAATTTTTCTCCTCAATTTCAATTAGATACACATTATTTCGAAGTTCTCAAGAACCAGTATTTCTCAAACCGTGGGGATGTTTTGATTATATGCATTAGAGGCCATCCTTAAACGATGTCACGGCATTTTTGAGACTTCTGACCTCCCAGTCACAGTATCTCATATGGAGCTTCATACCCAGTTGGACACTCCTGGACCACCTTCAGTGTATCATCTAAGAACGATCCCTTAGTTAAAATTCTTACTTTTCCGTTGTATGTAGTGTATAATATTCACAGTAAATAGGCAAAATTACCATCATATTCAAATTAAAAATTAAAATTTGACGAAAAACTATCAACTATATAAACAAATATCATACTAAGTTAACTCATTCTTCTGGAAGCAATTATGCGACCTCTGTTAAATCCCGTAATACAAAGATGAAGAACGGACACTTCCGGCGAATTCTTCCTACCTAACAGAAGCCAGACATTATTATATTATTTTCTCTGTTACATTTATTCAATCAAGTAGTCAAAAAGGAAAATATTCTTTTATAGTTTACTAAATACTTTACTTAATGATTAACACATATCGTGTATAATTTAAACTCAATGCAAATGGGAATATTCAAATGAAGGCAATACGCAGCACAAGGGTGACCTACTTGTCTTACACGGGGTCTTTGAATATGGAAAATCTTCCACCCTTGTCATAAACTCTTCATTCATAAAACCAAATCCCCGCATCAGAAAACAAAACAGCAATCAGAAGCATAAATCCCGTCGTAGGCGAGACGTTATTGTTACCCACTTCCATCAAAACTTTGGCTGAACAATTTAGGAAAATGATTTTTGCCTGCATTATCTGGAAATAAACGTTTAAACTATACTTCTGATAGTGAGATTTCGCCGCAAAAACTGACTAGTCATGGAAATGTTACCTAGGTCCCTTTCAGAATATTTAATATTAAAGGCAGCACTGGGAAACGCAGGACATATCATTTAAAAAAGTAAATTTCTTCGGTCATTTAACACACCTAAGCTGTCAAATAGGATGAAGATGATAAGGCTCCCAGGCAAAAAGTGATTTTAAAGTAATTTTTATTTAAGATATCGCCAGAAAAATTAAGGCTTCAAAATCGAAGAATTCCTAAGGAAATTCAATCTAATTAAAGGTAATCTTAAATGATAAGTTTATTGTTAGTATCACAGTAGTGCGTATTTTACGATGTGATAACAACGATTGTTTAAAAAGCCCTGTTTAAAGGAAAAAATTGTAATTTAGAGGAATGCAGGCATCGTATATTTCCAACAAACACAAAATTTTGCAGCATATTTTGGCGAAATATTTTCCTGTGATTACATGTGCGTGTACATCCTGTGAACGCGAAACAAATATGGTTCGGCATGCGGAAGCTATCTCCAGAATGGGGTCGCAAATCTGCAGAAAATTACAGACATTTACCTAAAATGTATATGGTCAACAGCCAACTGCACGTTATATGAATTCAATTACGCCACAAGATGATATGACTGTTGGGGACTAGCCATGACTATTATTTATCACGTTCTTTTTTAACTATATTATGAACCCAAAGAGCTTAGTATGGCAAATCACAATGTAATCGATGCTAAGGAAAAGAAATAACAAATAAAGCATCAACTAAGAAAAGTGGGAAAATTAAAAAGATGGGAATGGTAGAATAAACTGCTTGGTCGTGTCTTCGTTGTATGACTCCATGAAAGAACAAGATAAGGTCGAACTTTTACAAACCACAATATTTATTCGAAGAAGACAATGGTCTCGAATCATGATCATCACCATGCCTGATGATGACTATGGGTCGAAACCATGGTCGTCCTCCAATAAGCGTTATTGTTTGTAAAAGTTCGACCTTTTCTTTTTCCTTCGAAGATAATAATTATCATTTGTGATCCGTTAAGATGATTATAAGCGAATATCTGGAGATGTAAAAGATCATGACTATAACTTCCAGGTTATATGAATGACCATAAACCTTAGGGAAAGGGAAATTCGGAAGTTAAAGTGACATAAAAGGTCAGACGTACGAAAAGAACGGGCTGGAACGAGTTGATAAAAGAAAGATAAGAGCATCCAAAGACATGAAAATCAGCTACTGATAGTCAGATGAAGGATAAGGATGGTAGATTTTATGTCAGTTGAGAATGCCTGTTAGTCGGAGAAATGGCAATATTTTTTTAGTGGCAATTAAACTCCTAGAACATTCCCAAATAATTTCCTAAGTTCTCTATTTAATATTTAAAGACCGGAGATCTTTCGGGTCTTTTTTTTATCGACGCATTTAGGTCTCTTAAAATGCGGAAAGAGCAAAAGAACATTCGTTAGAATGTTAGATTCATCTTCACCTCGTCGTGAATCTGGTACCGCTGCGTATCCTAGCTTTTCAAAACCGTACCGACATCACTGCTTCCATTTAAGTATATCAGACCACGAAATTTTAGTGCAGTTCCGCTAATCATACCGTCTGCGTATTTGACAATTTCTTAAAACCGACCACATTTTTTCGTTGACTTCAAAGCACCGAAAATACAAAAGCGTAAAAAAAATCAGTGCCGGATACGATGGCAGATTTATGCTAATTCGTTTACTGCTCATCTTACCTGCAAAGCAGCTACCGCATTAGGCGACAAAAATGCGGAATATTTACTAAAGGTACAAAAAAGGCAGTGGTGTGGACAGGATTTTTAACAACTGCGTCTCATGCCCTGCTCATGTTCGGTTGCACCATTTATAAGTGTGTTACTTCCTTATGGCATGCTCCCTTCAAGCTAAGGAGCATAAATATGAAGTTTTACCGAAACAATACCGCAAATGCGTATTTTAGGATGGATTATACGGATTCCTTCATGTTGTCGTTCGCACATACTTATCAACTGACCCAAAGTCATAAAACCTTTATGTTTGGTAGCTGGAAAATATTTAAGATTCGCTCATCAGGTAAACGCTACTAATACATATAATAAACTTCACTGAATTAGGCGAGGTGTTGTGGTAATCCATAATGGAAAGAATCTACGAATGATTTGTACTTTTACCACAAATTTTTATTTTTACAAAACAGTTACACGACCGGTTTCTAACTCCCACCTCCTTTCCCCCCCTTTTTCATCTTCCCCTAAACTCCTTTCCTTTTCCCCCTACTTTTCCCCCTTTAGCTAGCTAGTATTTGAAGGTTTGATTTTTAGAGTATTGCCACCAAAAGATGACGATTAATCGTTCGAAACCGGTCGTGTAACTGTTTTGTAAAAACAAATTGTGGTAAAAGTACAAATCATTCGTAGATTCTTTCCGCTACTAATACAATATATTTATGGAGTTTTTTTTCCTTTTTTCATGGAATAGAATAGAGAAAAAAAATCTTTCATTTACTTACAGCCAGACTGTGGCTGTGATAATATGAAGGGTATTGAGTCATAAAGTATGTTGAATAATAGTATTCATTCTGATATTTTAAGTATGTAATATGAAAAGTGTTGTTTTTAGTCATTTTGTAACACTTATGTGGAATTTCTCTACCAACAGCATTCTGCTTCAGAGACAAAAACGGGGCCAAACTACCTCACTCTTAGTGTTGCCTAGCAAGGCTCATTCCCTCTCTAAAGCTACTAGCAGGTAACGGTCGAGCGGCAGAGGTACAAACCGAAGAGGCTGATGACTGTACAGACCTCAGGAAAACCTCCGCCTGATAGGGGTTAAACACGCATAAAGTATGTATATTTTCGACATAAAATTTATAAAAAATATGGAGAGATTCAGATTAAGACCATTAGATAATTTACATCATACTCGTATACCATATCTGGGTTCTATCTTTACTCTGACTAGATTTATCACGATTTAAGTATCTATTGTTATCTATATTTGGACTGAAGTTGTTTTTTATCGATCGCATCTACCATTTTTTCTATCAATTTATCTAGCTTGTTGCCTTATCTTGCTCCATTATTTTCGTGTTTTCTAAAGCTTCCCAATATCTAATTTATTGTGAATGCACAAGTAAATATTCCAGATAAATCAAGAAAGTGATGCATTATATTCCAGTTCATTACTACATCATTCCATCTCTTAATGTAAACATTCTACCTCCAGATTATCACTCTGTTGAGCTTAACTGAGTAGAAATTGACTAACGCCAATGTGCAGGGACGGATTTACCATAAGGCGCACTGAATACAAGGGGCCTCGTCGTTAAGAGGGCCCAAAAAAGAATTTATAAAGGAATAAAGGAACACAGCTCTGTTAATATACCAGAGTTTAAAAAGTCGTAAAAACCGTAGCTTTCAAGCATAACACGGCTTTTTGGAGCTTTTTTAGCCCGGAAAGGGACGTTTTGTCGTTCTATAAGATGAATTATCTCTTGGTGAAGTCTCAAAGTGGTATTTCCGCCCAGGGCCTCTGATCGCCGAAATTCGGCCTACCAATGTGTGATCAATAACAGAACGTTTTAATAATTCGCACCTTAAACAACGAAAGCTATTTATCCACTCTATAGCAAATTATATTCATCGGTATTTGCCTAAGAATCCGAAGAAATAATCGAAATTGCTTCACAAGTGCTCCTTCATCAGCGTAACAGAATCGAATGAACTGATTTTCATATCAACGGAATCCAACAGAAAAAGTTAAGGAGGCATAAATAGCGTAATCGATTTAAAGCAGAAAATTCTCTTGCATTCTTAGTCACATTACATACAAAAATATTGGAGAAATTGCTAATACATATATAAATCTACCTTAAATGGATGCATCGACCCATTTTTCAATCCCAGTAAATTTTGAAAACCAACTTTTGAAACTCAACTTTCATCGCTGCAAAAATATTGTTGTTTAATTTAATGAAACGTTTGCTTTATTCTTATTATTGATAAATTAAATTAAAGATAAGCTTATTTAGTTTCATTCTATTTTTAGTTCACAACTTTGATTAAAAATATCGATTAAAACAAATCAATCTTTATTCAAAAAGTGTGAGTAGATTTTAAGATAAATTTAGAATAACTGAGAGGTAGTGAAATTTGATTTTCATTAAAGCCCCAGGTCTCTTGCATCATTTAGCTCTTTAATTCTAAAAGAAAGGAGAGTCTTTAAAGGCAATACAGGAGAATCCATATTTTGAAAACACATTAGCGAAGCATCTGATTCTTTCGTCACGCAAGCATGGGCTTGTTCATCAACGAAGTCAATAAAAAATTTAACGAGGTATTCAAGCACAGACGAATTTAAAATGTAGTAATGAGTCATTAATGCCTTTCCTGCTAATTTTATCGAATGTGATCCAACATAAATCTTTATCAATAGGAATTAAAGGTTATAAAAATGTTAATACTTTTTACAGAGCAAGCGAAGATGATTACTTCGCGTACCACCGATATCCCGTAAAATTTTATCATAACATCAAGTTCAAATACTTATGGACCATGATAGTGCATCTCTAACGTAAAAAACCAAAAATAGCAACAAATTTTATTACCATATTCCTAGATGAGGGATGGAGAACCTTTTCCCATCGGAAGGCCGCATTTACAATTCGGCAGGACAAGATAGACCGCACGTGAAACCATTTGCCCCTACTTAATCGTATATTGGCTATATTTATATACCCTACAATTGGTGTGATGAGATCAGAATGATCAGATAAGATGAGTGAACGAGATAATATACCCACCATGTGAGTTTGAGTGGTCTCAAAGGAAGAGGAAGACGGTGAAAAGACAGACTGTTGTGAGTGTGGCGGATGAGATTCTAAAGAGAAGGAAGGGTATAGTCTAAATTAGGCCTGCACCTATAGTGTCCACGCTTTTAGGATGCGCATGGAAGGCTCTCCGTTTTCGTCCACGATTCAATCCTTCCCTAGAATGGAGAAATAGGGGGGGGGGATTGGGTGAAACTGATAGGATTAACAGCGCCAACTTTTTTCAATCTGAGAGATCCCTGCGGGTACGACTGATAGCTTCCCCTCGCCTACCCCTCCCACGTTTCTCTTCCCCTAATTTCTGCGCATTTGGTGCATCCTTAGATCGAGACCACGATATAAGAAAGAAAGGTCCACATGAACGTGACAAATTAACTGCGAACCGCAGATGAAAGAATTTTATGAAAATTAAGGTATTTTTAGAGTTTAGGGATAAACGGAGGATTAGATAATGTGATACTTCACTTTCTTTTGCGAATCAGAACTTGGTAATTAAGAACTAAATGAGAGGTCGAAAATATAAAAATGTCTTCCATATTCTCGTTAATAACGGAATGACCTTTATGCTTTCAGTGTGGCACAAATAAACCCATTTTTGATTAATACTATTTAACCTCAAACTTATTACCAAATTTTTAAATAAGAATAATCTGCAACACCCATTTTCGGCCGCATTTGGCCTGAGATCCGTACGTTGCGCCGGCTTCCTTTTATCAGAATAAAAGCAATGATTGAAAAGAGATGAGAATTAACAAAAGAATTTCGTAAAGAATATATAATTATATATAATATAAGAATGGAGAATTAATTGTTAATAAATGAGGCGTCTTCCGAGGGAATTGCTTGAAGGTATTGCATGAGTGTATGCTATAATTGTCTTTTGCTGTGAGGAAATTTACTGCAAGATATTGCCTTACTAAAAAATTATAATTTAATTAAAATTAAGAAAAGATGATACCATGCTTTTAATAATAATCTTCTAGCTGAATTGGGTTTAGAATATTCATTTCTAATCAGAGAGATCTCGATTTATTTATGATATTGATGGGGCTCCTGGTTAGCCAAGTGGGCAGCGCGTTCTTATTCGGTGAAAGCGGTTCCGGGATCGATTTCCGGTGGGGGTCTATGTGTGAAATGACCTCAGCTGCCGAAGCAAAAACAACACTACCACTATACTGCTATGATGATGCTTGAGTAACGCTCCAAATTTTCCGCTGCCATGGTTAAATGATGCGCAATATTAAGTCATTTTTCCAGTCCCTACCTTCAGACTCGCATGCTACAGCAACCTTAAATAAATTCTTGCCGAAATCCTTATATGGATCGGTGACTGAGCGGTTTTCTAAGCGCCATAAGGAGCTCTGAGCAGTGGAATCATTTCTTTTTGCGAACATGATGAATGTGTTTGTACACGAACTTAATCCGCTTGAATCCCCGAGGGATTTCTCCCTTTATTTCCTTGGAGACATGGGTCCATAAAAAATTTCAAAGGAGCGGCGATTGAATTGCGTCATCGGCAGGGTACGGGGTGAATAGTAGATGCCCAAATTTCAATTTTCGTCACCACCTATCGTCACGAGGCTAAAATTAGACATGGCCTTAACGTGTCATCGAGTCGTCAGAGAGGACGTATAGTGTTTTCTAAATCAAGCGGAGAGAAAATACTGTAGATGATCTGTTTAGGAGAGGTGAGACTGTATGCTTTTAAAAGGAGGAAAAATAAATCCTCAGGCGATTTTCAGTTCTCTGACGTAGAGGTAGGGAAACATTTTCTTAGAGTTATTCCGTTAATAAAACCTTAATGTTATCTTTTCTTAGAGGTACAACAGCAAAATTAGCCTTAAGCCTGGTCGCCTTCATGCGGAATTCCACTGTCAAACGAATAAATTTTAGCTTTAAAGTATATATTGAAATATTTTCACTCCAATTTTCAACTACTATATATGTAATGTAAAAATTAGTAAAAATTTATAATTTTATCCCGCTAGATAAACTTTTATGACAAAAGGAAAAAACACTTCGACGAGTGACTAATAGATTCTCGTTGTTGCTTACTTCATACAGAAACTACTCAATATAAAATTTGCCATAAAAATGAGTTTTCGTACAATTAAAAAGAGGAAAATATCGTTAGTTATCACAAAATGGCATCTGTAAGTAAAACGGAATTGGTTCTAAGTCGTGCTATTTTTTCGAGGCCGACTTTTTCTGCTATTTTAATGGGATATGTAAATTCCCATTTTACGCTTTTTCTTTGAATAAGGTTCTTAAATGCCTAAATAAGGTATGAAATTTAAAAAATTGAGCTAAAGAGACAAAAACTTTGATATAAGAGGTACTAGATAACATGGCCAACGGGAGCTAAAAATATGCTTTACGTAACCGTTTCAGGAGAGATTTTTGAAACTGTTGCGTAGAATTTACAACATTTTTCTAACATTTAACAATAACATTTTTCTGGAGGCAAACCCTAAAAGAAGAACGAATTTATATCTGTTTATGATGCTTTATCCTCCAACAATTATAAATGAATACAGGATTTTCGGAAATACATTTAGGCAAAAGATCAAGGCGAGACGGTATCGAAAAACACAATAATGAGTAAATATTTACTCAAAATATGTTATTAATTCTAGAATAAAATTAATCTCTAGCGAGATTTGATGGAATTCCATTATAAATGAAATAATAAATACAACTTGTACATTTCCACAAATATATTTTGGCTTAGCAACCAATGGTTTTGAACTTTCAGTTCCTCTTCAGTTGTTCACCTCTTTGAACGACTTTTCTAGTGACAACAAGACCCCACAATACAACAATACAATCAAGTCAAAAAAGCTATTGCTGATTCTGGCATAATAGATGATCACACCAAACCTTGCCTAATTTATGCAAATCCCCTTCCCCCAAGATTCTATGGCCTGCCGAAACTGCCCAAACAAGGGATTCCTATTCATTCGGTGTGTCTTCCTCCACCCATAAACTGGCTTTATTCGTGAACAGTGTCCTTTCTGATTTGCAGTTATTTGTGCCCAAATATTCAGTGAAGAACACCCTACAGTTGACAAAAAGTCTCAGTGAATTAACATTACCACCTAACTGTAAAATTGTTTCATTTGATATCAAGGACTTATTTACCAATGTACTCATTAGAGACATGTTAATGGTGATTGAAGAAACATTAATCAGGAACAATTGTGATATCGATATAAAAGAAAACTTGTTACATTTAATTGCTGTTTGTACTAATTAAAATTACTTTTTGTTCAATGGGTCCTTCTACAGACAAAACAAGGGACTTGCCATGGGTTCCCCACTGTCACCGATCCTTGCTGATATATTTCTTAAACATATCTAAACAAAGTTATTTAATTCCAATAAACCAATTTTAAAGAATGTTATCACTTGGCATCGATACGTCGATGACATTCTCTGTATTTGGAAGGGCTCATCTAAGCAAATGGACCAATTCCTAACCATTCTGAACTCTCTTCATCCCTCTCTAACCTTTACAATGGAGAACGAAGTCAACCAATCCCTTAATTTTTTAGATTTAAACCTGAGCATCACCGACCACAAAATTCAATTATCCATTTATTGGAAACCGTTCTTCACCGATCACACTATTCCTGCTTCGTCCAACCACCATCACTCACACAAACTCGCTGCTTTTCACTCCCTGAACCATAGACTACTCACTATTCCTATGTCCCCCAATGATTTTTAAAAATAACTCTCTACCATCCATACAATAGCCGTCAATAATGGTTACTCCTCAGGTCTAAAAACAAACTAGTAGAACGCAAAAAGAATAAAATTGCTCTAAGTCATATCTTTTCTCCGTCTCTTTTCTCTTTTCCCCATCAGCATTCAAAAACCTCCGTTTATCAAATTTAATTTTATAGGAAATGCCACCTATAGAATTTGCCTTCCCGAAGTCAGATTTCCGTATAGCCTTTTCAAATAACAAAAATTAAAAATCCCTATTATGAAATGGGAAGGACAAAATAGACCCTTTACTTAAACCGGGAATATACAGGACCCACTGTAATGAGTGCGACAGTATTTACGTTGGACAAAGTCGCCGAAATATTAAAGTAAGATGTAAAGAACATCATAGAGGTCTACTGAACAGAGCCCCCTCAAGATCCCACTTCGCCCGTCATCTCCTCGAAAACAATCATTCTTCCAATTTCACTCCTACAATCCTTAATTCTTCTGCAAAAGGCTTCAATTTAGACACCATAGAGAAATTTCATATCCTTCATCACCTCCACCACTCACATTCGCTAGCCAATAAACAGCTTTTTACAGATAATCCTTCAAACCTCTTAACTTGCCTTTTTCTCTCAACCGGTCAACTTTTCTGCTTGACCTCCCCTTCCCCTGCCCTCCAACTGATGGCTCCCACATGTCTCCCAAGACCCTTCCTCCCCCCTTTTTCCCTTTCCCCGATTTGTTGTCCCTATGTTTCACTTCTTCTTTTGCATTCCTAAGCCTGACGATGAGCTGAAAGTTCGAAACCATTGGTTGCAAAGCCAAATATATATTTATGGAAAAGTACAAGTTGTATTTATTATTTCATTTACAATGGAATTCCTCCAAATCTCGCTAGAGAAGATTAATTTTACTTACCTTGTAGGTTTTCAACAGCAAAAGTTTGCTAAATACGTTTATGTATTTTTTCGGTGAATTTGTTGTAAAGAAGTAAAATGACACAAATAAAGAACTCATAATATATAGAAGTTTCGTGAACGTATTTAAAAAGATACGTTTGATTATCGAAAAATGAGAAACTCGAAATCTTATATACTTCGTGCAAAAGTTTTCATGAACCTTAATAATGGTTAATGTTGGCTGAATTTTGCGGAAGTTAAAAAATTCCAAAGCTAATGAGTTTGCAACATTATCTATTCTCTGGGAATTGATAAGTATCCTTTCTTTTAATATGTGTATTAAGTTCCACGATGTCACGCTTGAATATATTAATTTTACGTTAGATAATACATGAGATACCTTGTTTATCTTGAGGGGCACGTACCAGACGGGACCCCCAATATTTATCTTGGGAGGGGGGAAAAGGTGTCCGGTACCACCCCCCTCGCTACTTGCTTAATTACTTCAATTAAAACCGTTTCTTCCCCAACCATTCCTAGCACCTCTATGTTTGTTTTTCAATCAACCGGACTCACCTTTTCCATTCCACGCCACAACAACATCTCAAATGCCTCCTATCTGTTGATGTCCCCTTTTCGTAAGGTCCATGTTTCACACCCATACAGCAAAACACTCCATATCAAGGATTTTACCAATCTTTTCCTGGTTCCTTATTGCAGACCCTTTCTCATCGATTCCCTTCGCTTCAGAAAAGCTTCCTTGGCCAATGCTACTATTTCACGAACCTCATCTCTACACCTCCCATCCCAAGATAGAACACAGATAGCCCTGTTCCTGAAGTGTTCCAGTTTTTCCCCATCCACCCAGGTCGTTAATTTAGCCTTCTTTCCCTTAGTGAATCTCATTACTTCAGTTTTACTTACGTTTATTTTCATTCCATATTCCCTTGCTTTATCGTTTAGTGCATTTACTAGTATTTGTAAACCACTTTCGGAATTGCACACAATATCTTTATCATCTGCAGATCTTACTGACTTCACCACTTCCCCGCCAACTTTCAGAATTTTAAAACTTCTCCTACTACTGCAATTAGTTACTACAACGACTTGCAATTTCGTTGATAGTTTTCTTCTCATATTCATTTATTCAGCTAATGGTTTTTTCTAATATTTTACGATTTCCTAGGTTTATTCATTATGAACTTTTGTTAAGAGGTTGAATATTGACGGATTTCAACTTAGTTACACCTACAACTTCATTATTTTTATTGTAAATTCCAGTAATATCCTAATCCGTCACTCACTCCCACTCCTTTTTCGTTAGTTCAATAGCATTTATCCTTACCAGGGAATTTTCCGTCTAAATGGACAAATGGCAATTATACGAGATGCATTAAAAGATTTTCCTATTATACTTAACTACGGAGGCTTTTTCTTAATAAATACTCAAGTATTAGGTGACGCATATCTATCCAAGCGTAACTGAATCTGCATTTTCATTAACTTTTTGCCGTGTAAACTAACTCTCGGCCAGGAGCCATCGCTGGTCATGTTCTCATTCCTCTGTACTCTCGCTGCCGTGATGCATCCTCTGCGATGTCCCCCTAATCTTTGCAGCGACAGCATCCTCGTTTTTATTTATGAAGCAACCTTTGTAAATTTACTTATTTCTCTGAATTGATTCTTTGGTTCATAATTTCTATCCATGTCTTTTTTACAATATTTTCCGCTTTATATGATGGGTTCTGCGTGTAAATAATATGCCAAATGAAATAATTGCTGACAGTATTCGAATGCGTACTCGAAGTGGAAAGACAAAAAAAAACATCAATTCGCAAAATGTGCTTGTTCCAGCATAAGAGGAGAAGTCTTGTGACAAAGCCACACAGTTTTAGAGTTGACTAAAGGCGAATGCGTTATTTAGATACGGCAAACCGAATGGCCAGCAGCTGCTCCATTAGCAGAACGTGGACGGAAGATTATTATTTGCACAATCAGGTATCAGGGCCCCCTTCTCTGTAATTCTGTTTGTAAAAGCGGTTCCTCGGTCGAGGTAATTTCGCTCATACGGGCCACCACCGGGAATTAAACCCGGGACCGCCTTCAACCAAGACGAATACGCTATCTATCCGGAAGCCACCCCTTCTCTGATTCCTCTGACTTCGTAACAAGTGACCGTTAATTAATGAAGAGAAATGTCAAGACAGCGAAAAAGTTTACAGATAGTATATAGTTGGCAATCTTCGATCTGTAAAGGTTATTATCGTAATTGGGGAGTTTTTTGTAGTTAGAAATTATGCATATACGGAACGTGTCCTTCGCCTGTCCTGCTTGGTTGAACATTGGGTGGAAATTTCGTTCCTCTTGCGGAGGGAAAACTTTGCATCGAGTGTTTGGGTTATCCCTTGTGCGAAAGCACTTAGAGGAGGCTGAGGGAAGATAACTAAACAAAGGGTCTCAAGAGGAAGATAATCGCCCGCCCTATCAAAGAAACTTCGTCTTAAAGCAAGGAATGATGAACAGACAGAAGTGGTTAGATTTTCTTCAAACTCACTTAGATAAGCCGATAGATTTCTGGAATAGTGGCATATTTTCAGCTGAACCAAATGGTGAAAACATTGGCAGCTAGTTTGAACGTAGAAAAATGTTTAGCAATGAGCATGACCCGCTCCACGATCAGAAGAGTGAACCTATAACTCCCTATCAAATTAGCTGCTCGACGTTAGAATTCGTGAGTCAATACAAATATTTAGGCGTCGTTTTCAGTAGTAATTTATCATTTAAAACGCATATACGAGATATAGTGGGGTAGGCCGGCACAGATTGTTCGGGAAATTCCTGAGTAGTGATTTACAGTCAGTCGTGTGTCAAAGAGGTAGCTT
>KZ308742.1:275264-304626 GCA_000376725.2 Ladona fulva
AATAAAAAATTATTATTATTAATTAAGTAAGGGAGACCCTATCCCAAACTCGGACTGAGACCGAGCAATATTGTCAAAAGTGCTTCCACAGCTTAGATCATTCATCATTTCGCGCGTAGGCCCCGGAATCGAACCCTGGACCGCTTACACCGAAATCGAACGTGTTGCCCACTTGGCTTTCCGGGAGCCCTATAATAATAGAAAATTAGGCTATTTATTGTTCCAGCAAAGGGGGCATCAAATACTAACCATTAGATTCTTAAGAAATTAATATTCCGAAATGGAGACTTCAACGGCCGAATCGAAACGTAAAGACGGAACGCACTAAAGAAAATCATCACAATAGTCTTTGACAGAGATCACTAACCGGTGATCAGTGGACCACTACGGGTCTAAGATTTATTAGTAGGCCATGAAGAAATTAGGTAGTTATTTGTAAATTTAATTTTCATAATAAACTTTAATAATACCCTGAATCCTCATCGTGTTACTGACACGAGGTCGACAAGCGACAATGATACAAAAATGATGGATGATTATTTTTTAGCGTTTGTGCCTTGAAACAACTGTGATAACTGAACTGTGGTCCTTGGGTTTCAAAATTTTGAGTTAAGCGGTCCGTGAGGTCCGAAATACTGGTGACTGCTTGTATATCAGAAGGCGGAGATATAGCTGTCTCGAATCAACAACCTTCAATCGGAAACTCATCACCTATCTTCTGAGAACTGACAATCATGCGATCAATCAATCACGTTTCTCAAAGCTGCAGCCACGCACTGGAGGATCAAATGGTAATCAAACGAGGTAATTGAGATAACCTCGCAGGAAAACGGAGTTTAAAAACGAGACTAGAATAAACAAGAGAGTGTAAACTTTTAAACAAACAGTCTGCCACTTACCGACGACGTGTTTTCCACGATAAGATTTTCCTCGCAGATCAAGAGTGCATAATGTATTACTTTGTTTGAATAGCGTCATTGAGCTTCCTGGTAAGTGCCGCTATTCTTTATGCAATCGCGGAGAGTGCAGGTAAACCTGAGAGAGAACAGAGGCAAATATTAAAATCATCATTTGTAGAATACCATGAAATGTATCTCTTTGAATGCTTCAAAGGAAAGTGTAAAAGTAATTGGTGAAATAACAGAGGTAATAATTGCTTTCTTTACGAGGTAATTAACTGAGAAATTAGAAGTACAGACTATTATATTTTCTATTAGAAGTATGCTATTTATTTTACACAAGATACTAAAACATAAAATTACTTGCTGCTGTCAAGTAATTTTGTGTTTTAGTATCTAGTTTAAAATGAAAGGTGACTCTTCATTTTGGTGATTTTGTCTTGCATGACTCAGGAGCAGGGTTTTGAACCGTAATGCTTTTCGTTCTGGTTTTCGCACCGGTTCAATAAAAAACCTTGTAATATTAAATCCTTCTGAAAATTTGTTCTATTATTTCGAGGTTTCTTTCGTTTATAATAAATTTTAAAATAAAAAAGTAAGCTGCAAAGGTTAGCTGCGAACTATAGTGACACATGTTTAGTAGCCCTCCTCCAATTAGGTGCATTTTTAGGAACATAAAATCGGAGTGGCAAAAATAACGGTTTCTGGTTTCGCTTTGAGTCCAAAAATTAAAATTTTTCTGTTCGGGCTGTTTCCACTCTAGCAAAACTACGGTTAATTTTTGTTTCAGTTTTCGGTTCAATACCAGTTCGATGCAATATTCAGGAATACCTATGTCGAACTTGATGCGCTAAAAATTTTTATGCGAAGTGCGAGCTTGTTGCATTTAACATGTAGGTACTCATGATAAAACCGCCTCTGCACTTCTTATCACGAATAATTTATAAAATCAATTATTTTATTTCATTGCTAACAAAAGGCTACTTTTTACTTTGTAAATAATCTTAATAATAATAAAAAGTCTTAAATGCTAAGTATTCTGAAAAGGCTGTTCAGAAAACGTTAATATATTCTTTAGATTTTCCATTTAACATGTATGTTTGTAGCCCCTTTCTCATAAACTGAGTATCCTTGATCTAACTGAAATTTAAAGCATATCTTCATTTACCTGAACAGTAGAAAAACATTATCACTATTAGATCTCAAGATCCTCAATTGCTGGATGCAGGACATTTTCCATTCCAAACTTCTATCATTAATAACTGAGAAACATTTACGGGATTTCAATTCAATTTTCATTGGGCACTGATCATCTAATAGAGATAGAATGTATCCTAAATATAAAATGAAACATTTGACAAAATGACACGACTTATTTTAGACCTCTACCTTCACCATTGGTAAATATTTTTAACTTCTGTGAAAACCGAAATTTATTTCGATTACTCAGTGTAAAATAAAGTTAATATTACATCCCATAACAAATACAGAAGTCTCACAGTTTCAAATGGTTTGCAGCACTTTGTTATTTTTCTTAGTAATTTTTTATTGAAGAATCTTCTGTCATCGAATTTTGAGTCTAGAAACTGACATATCATGTACTGTAAAAAATCAAAGCTTCCACAAAGTATTTGACCCTTGCTACTTAGAAACAAAATCCTTCATTTTGTCATCCCTATAATATTACATAAACTCCTTTCATCCATATGTAAGAGGGCTTTTTTGATGAATACTAAGAAAAATTCTAAAGTGAATAAATGTTTGGAAGCTTTATAGTGTATTGCCCTCATTCTATGAGTCATGCTTGCTTCGCGAAATCCGTCTTTTTTGCTTTTTTGCTTTTTTGCTTCTTTGTGATTTTAATTTACGAAATTTTCTGTACACAAGCTTATGTAAAGCATATTTTATTTTCAGAATGAGTCCACAAACACACCCAGATGACATTTCTTCAAGAAAAAAGGACCATTTTTTAATTCAGTAACCAGTGAGGAATCAGAAATTATTTTAGAATTACTCATACACTTGAGTGAGGAGAGAATTTTTCAATGGAATTATCGACACAGCACTTACAGAGGATCGCTCTTGCATTGAAATTTCCTTATTAACTTAAATATTATATATAAAGGAAGAGATAAACTGATAATGTACATATTATTTCTTATATTCCAAAAATGCCTTAAAATTTATCGCAACAGCTCATTCTTTGTGCCCAATTTAAGAATTGAAAATTTAATTTGAAACTTATCGAAATAAACTTGCAGTGGCAACATAATTGACCTACATACAGCATAATTCGCCAAGTTTCTTTGGATAAATAAAGAGCGAAATAGCTTCTACGATTATTACATTGGAAAAGTTACGAAGGAAGGTGCTGTACTAAATAATACATATTTAATCCTAGCTGAAACCAACACATAATTTGACTATCGTTCGAACCAAATATCCCAATCAACGATGTGATTTTCTACATAAAACTAACAACAAAAATAAATATTTTAACCATAAATTATCTCAGCAAATTTTTTAATCCTCACAAGATATTCGTTTTAAGCTGGAAGGTCGGGTTCCATCTTCGGATGTACCATGAATGGTTGGTTCTTACTCCAAAATAAACTATACTTTCTTAATTCACAATGGCACTTCGGATGAAATTGACTGGGATTGATAATTTTTCATACCAATATACAAAATGTACACTATTTTCCGACCAAAGATTTCACCGTGTAAGAAAGCAGTAGAGAAAGAAGCCATAAGAATTCTGGACGCTATTCCGGACGCTATCATATTTCAAACAAAAGATTCCAAAAACTTTATCTTTCATAAAACTTCCGCTTCGCGTATCTCATTAATGTGCGGCGTGTCTATTTTCTCTCGAGCAGCATCCGGTCCTGGATCCATGGAAAAGAGATTGAAAGACGAGTTCAGAATACCGGGTACGAGCAAAATAAGCGACATTGCGGAACATCTAGCGGCCCCAGAGGGAACTACTGGTGAGTATCAAGTGCGGGGGATCTAATGTGGGAATGACGAATAGATGGCATACACGGCTGACTTTCATTTCCGAGGCTGTGCGCACATGGATAATTGCGCCATGGACAAATCGTTTGCGTTAGTAAGATTGCTAATTATTCCGAATCATAGCTATTAAATCGTGTGTATGTGTATTGCCTTACCGTACCTTGTACGATGATTTTTTAGCCGATGCAAAGTTTATCTAGGATGGTATTTGTATATCTTTCATAAACTTTCTCTAAACGAATTGTTTGGTAAGCAATGAAATATCATTTTGCCATTTCACAAACAGTTTTAAATCAAATTTTATGAGTTTCTATCTTTAAATGGCTGAAGAAATCACATACCGAAATTATGGTCGATGACTAATCAATGATGTAAAGTCATAGTAATTTCCCTCGAATAAAAGAATATTCTATAGTACTTAATTGGGCAAAATGAAACTTTCTTTAGTTCGGCTAAATGTTTTTAGGAAGCACTGACACTCTCTCCCATCGAGAGCAGTTATACGATTTCTATATGCCACGTACTTTTCATCGATATTAATATAAATTCATCAGTTACAGTAATATTGTTTTAAAATTCAAAGAAATTAATACATATGTTTGGCTAATGAAAATTTCCTTGGGTTACTTAAGATTTTTCCCATCAAGAAACCTTGACTTAATAATTCCTGCCTCCAAGCATGAATATTCCTATTTTTATGACTTGTATTGAGTGAATGATGGATGGATGATGGAGTGATTGAAAGTGGTTGGCTGACATTCGTATTGTTGATGTGATGAGATTACGATTTACTTTTAATCTGCTGTGGGACAATACATCCTTAAGAAATGCATAGAATGATTATGCATCATTTCAAATAGATTTCTACACTGAAAATATTCTGAAGAAGTAAATGCTTCTTCGTGTTATAAGCTATGCTTCAGCTTAACCAAAATGTTCTAAATTTAAAATTTGAGCAAAACTTTATTCAGAAACTGAGATTCTATTTAGCTTATGCATGTTGAAAGTAATAATTCATTATAGCGTGCGATATTTATTGCTATCCCTACATAAATGACTCGATGATACAAATATTGGTGAAGAAAACAAATCAACTTTCCGGAGAGGCCTCGACTGGTTATATCTCTATTTCACAGGAACTATTTACATTAATTTTTTCCGATCTACAATTTCTTCTGTCCAAAGATATTTTTATTATTGTCTTCAGCAGACAGTATACCCCAAAGTTTCTCACTTTATTCGCTTATGATAGGACTTCTCCATTAGTTGCACATTCGGTACACCTTACCTTCATCGTTATTCTGCAGCACCACGTTACCATTTCTAATATTGTATTCTTTGCTGCAGTTACAGCCCATGCTTTACAATCAGTAGTAGTATTTTACAAGTGGTTCTACAGCTACTGCGTAAGCTAATGCCATTGGCTATTCCGAAGCCCGCTTTACAATTATGCAAGGAAACACTTCAAATAAATGTTGTCATGAAACTTTCATTTTTATTCAAGATTTCGCCATTGGCTGCCATCAATTTTATTTTATCGAAAAAAGCCCTCTTCTCTAGGGCTATCCCTCTTTCTAGGTCTCAATTGGTGATTGATTCTTATTAAGGAGAACTCTTTAACTCATTCAAATTTTTCCATCCACTATATTACCTCCAAACTGATTTCCCTGTTTAGGACACTGACCATCATTTAGGTTTTACTTTCATTCATATATGAGACTACATTTCTTTATTCCCTTTCCATTAAGGAGAAGTATTGAAAATATCTCAAGTATTCTTTCTCTTCGGAAAGCATCGCTATATTATCTAAAATTTGCAAACCTATATTTACATTATTATTTTTGTATTATCTATTAATTGATGTCTCTCAATTAAAGCATTGATACCTAGAGAATACAGAACCAGATCAAGTTATCATTTTCGCATTTAAGGTTAATATTTAGGCACAAATAAATAGAGCCACTGAAGAAGCCATTTACTTTGAGGTATATATAACAAAAATGGAGGAATAATCGGCCTAAAATTCCAGTAAATTATTTTATTGTGACAGGGATGGAACAATAAGCTCTTAGCATGTACAAGGAAACTAATACTGCCACTTATGTATCAGAACCAGAGGTACTACATGTTCAATTCTTGTGAATTTTATTTTTCGAGTCCGAAAGTAATCAGTTACCTGAAATTTTAAATGGTGATTAAGCATTCAGCTTATCAGAAAATTAAATGAAAACTTCCCCTTCAGGCGATTTACAGCAGATGTATTTTCATCCTTAATTCCTATCTTAGATGTGTGAATATAAACAGAGTTGATGACTTTCAAAATCTTAATGATTTAAATCATGCGTCATTAAAATATTTGCTGTAATTTCTGTCACGTTTAATCTCTAGAAGTAGATTTCGATGTCATCATTTGAAAAACATATTAACATTTCAATTTAAGTGCCCAATTATCTTTGCGTGTATATGTCTCTTAACTTTCTGCGAAACTCCCATTCCAGACGTCACAACTATAAAATTTTAAACGTACGCGAGTATTCCGTCTCTTCAAAATAGTCTTCATAACTGAAACTGATACTTACAAATTCCTTCCCCGACTTTGCAATGTACTATTCGGCAATATGTTAAACATACAGCATACAATACTCGAATTATACACATAGCATACACCCAGTAGGCAAGAGATCAAGCGAAAGCCAGCGCTTCAAAAATGAATGTCAATGCAAAATTTATTCCAGTTAATTACAATGACGGGAATCACTCCAATTCATAAAGCCTTATCACTCTAGAATATGGGTTAATGGTAATCTCTTTCACTCGACTTATCAGCAGGAAACAGTCAAATCCGGCGGTAGTTGACGAGATAGCCATTCTCAAATAGTTCTGCGCTCGGCCAACAGGTGGTCCAGACGACAAAGGCAATGAGCGCCGCTTAAGGGAAGGAGGCAAGTGAAGTGGACATCCAAGCACTGATGCTTTGGTATTAGGTGTTTCAAGCCAGACCATTGCCTACCCCAACTTTCCTCTCACTAGGGCAGTAGGACGAGATATAAATGTCCTCCGTCTCAAGGAAAAGAATACCGCTGAGGAGTCTGGTAGCGCTAACCACTACCTTCCTCTACTGATAAAAATGCCGCAAAAGAAATTCGCGTCGGTGATTATCTTTGTTATGAATATGGTGTTATTGCTTCGGTACTAAAGTCGCTTATGAATTTCCGAGAGATCCGCCAACGTGTAAATTAACCGTGGCAGCTCACAATCAGGGACGGTTGTAGAGAGGATGAAAACTCCACAGGACGCAATATTTAATGGGGCTTCAATATTTGAATCTTGGAAGTAATTACGAATATATTCAACGATGGCAGTAAAAAATTTGAAAGTTAATTCAGTCAATTATAGATGGCTTGTAAACTTGCGCTATTTAATGATACAAATATTTTATTTAAAAATAATCATCATGCGTAATCATATAAAGTTCCTAAACTCTCAAATATTATTAAAAATTGTTATGTTATTATATATTCATCAGTTATTTTGCGATCCGGAAGCTTAAAATGCCTAGTGAAACATGATTTTAGATACAAAAGTAAGGAATTATCTACGCAGATTATTTTTATGCGAGCGGAGAAGAGGAAAACTCAACATTAAAGCAGCACTAAAATGATGTTATCTTTCCTCGAAGTTAACACAGGTCTAAGTCCGGCACTGCCTACGATGCGAATGTGTATAACCATAAAGTAAATGTGACTAATGCATGGTATTCTTTAATAATGTTGAACTATAGAGACCAATAAATTTATTTCAAGTCCATTATAAGTATGAACGCTCGGTAGACACATAAGCATAAAAAGCCGTCTTAATAAAGAAAATAGCCAAGAAATGAAAGCTGATATCAATAGAAAGAAAGAAGAAAATCGTTATATATTAAAGATAAACATCTAAAAGACAATTTATTGACAGTTTAAAAAAATTTCATTATTTAGGTGCACGGAGTATACATTACTTTGTAAGAGTTGTTATTATTAAAAATAAAAGCTCCGCCGTCGTAAAACACAAGTAGGAAAGAGGTTAGGAAACTATCCGTAATTCATGCTCGATTAAACGTCAGCTTTAGGGATTTAACTCAACGTATAATTGACGGAATAACTATTATTTTCTATTTAAATTAATTAATCTTCTGTTTTTACGGTCCCAATTTTTTTAAACGTAAATTAAATCAAATTGTAGGATGGCAGCGCTCCTCTGTGAGAAACATCTGCATCTGACATCCCAAATACGTGAATACCCCATAGCATTTTCCCTCCGGAGACTGCACTAAATCGATAATCGATATGATTAGAGTTTAATACCATATTTTCCCAATCCTTCAACGCGGTTGCTGGGATTCAGGATTCGAAAAATCAATATATACAATAAAGTCGGTAAGAAAATTATGTGAAAGTTTTATGAGATGGTGAATGCTGTTTCTTTTTCACTTCTCTCAACAGTAATTAATTTTACTTCTTGGTATTTCAGTAGTATTTAAGTGGGAGCATACGGTACATATCATTCAGCATATAAGAAATGAGAATAAATAAACCGGGGAGGAATTAAAAATATTCAACATACTTGAAACCTACAGAACAACAGAAAGATAAATGTATCGAAGATAGCAACTGTAGAGGCAAGAATCTAATAGTTATGATCCGCCATAACAGCCTAAAACTCCATAGTTTCGGGTGTGATATACAAAATGTTCAGCGTAAGATATTTTATAGTACGTTATGTCTTACAAACGTTTACTTTTAGACATTACCATTCTTCTCAGCCTCAAAGTCTTCAGATATCGATATACTGATGTAGGAATCGCTAAAAATAAATACCTCCAGGACAAAGCTAATCTCATTATTTTGTCACAATGTGAACTATTTATTTAATCACTCAAGTAATTAATATGATCCTAAAATAAGTTACCCTGTGAACACCTTGTTAATAATAAAGTTTATATTGGTTACGCCATATATACTTACACCGCCCATATTGATGCAAAACAGTTTTTTTATTAATATTTCCGTGACTGTGTTTTCCATATAAACCTCTTTCCGTTTCTCTTGCTATATTCAGATAGCATTTTATTGTACCTACTCTGATATAGAAAAAGTAATTTTTTTCCTACAAGGAAAAATAATTCTACCCACATTAAAAATTAAAACCAGGATACAGTAAAATAAACTGGAAGTAGAAGCAAGTAGTTCAACGTAGCTAATATATTTTATACGATACAGATCCGATCCCAGTTTCTTAAAAGTTTCCAGCAAGTAAGAACTGCATGAACCTTCTCTCGGGTGATTCAAGTGCTCAAAAGTCCCCCGCTTAGCGCTTTTTCCTTTGTTTATTGATAACTAACCTCACCCTTTATAAAATCCAACAACTTTTTCTCCGTCTTCCCCTCTGTACTATCCCTTGCACCTCGCAATAACACGCTATTCATCAATCCATCCCCTCTCAATATCTGGCACATCCCACACAGTTTCCGTTTTCATTCTCCTTAACTCTTCTATCGACCCAATTTACTTCTTCCATCCTACGCCCCACCCACATCTGAAAGCCTCCAATCCTTTTATATCCTCTAATAATCCTCGTATTGCCTAACTCCCATCCTAACGGAGAGAAAGGTTATTCGAAAATGTAAAGAAAGTAGCTTTATCCACTGTGCCGAAGATTAGACGGAATTTTCTTTCGCACGAAACCCATTTAAATACAACGAAAGGGAGAAACGTTAAAGGACTGCAGAAGTGGGTGGATTTGTTCATTATGCTCACTTTCTTGAAGTTTAACTAAAAAGAAGAAATTCCTTAAAAACTGAAGGAAGATTAAACAAGAGATTAATTTTACCTATAAAATTCACCGTTTTAAGTGTTCATCGGAAGAAAAATAAATCGATCAATGAAATAAATTGATAGCCAAGTTAACTTTAACTTCTCAGAAGATAACAAATTCGCAACATTCCTTGCGGGAAAATACTCTTATCTAAAACCAGTCCTGCCATCTTTTTTTCCTAAAGAACCGTCTTAAAATAACGTTATTATAATCAATATACTTTGGCCAGACATTGTGGACAGCCATGAAAACGTTTGTATTAAAAAAGCCTTCCGAATCTTCCACTCTATTTTTAATTAACAATCATTAACTGAAAACCTGATGGAAGGTGCGGAGCACTTCTTGATATTTTAAAACACATTATTACCCGAAAAAGAGCTCATATATTTGATAATGGAAGTGTGACTGGATAGAACTTCAACTAGGTTAACAATCTCTTACGTGAATCCGAGAAACATGAGGATATTTTGATCAATTTTGTGATAAAATGACGTCTGTAGCATGACAATATTTCACACAATGACGTATCTAGCAGTAAGTAGCACACTAATGAATGATTCACCGATCATATTTTCTCTAAATTTTTCCACATTCCGACAAAAGGAATTCTAATCACAGTCTTCCAATGAAAAAGGAACAAAAAATATTCGGAACAGAAAGAAATTTCAAGCGATAGCTCCATAATATCTCACATTTCAAATTATTCTCTACATCTCCGTAGTAAAATATTTCTATGAGTTGAGTTCTAAAAGTTAAAATACAATACACACCCTCTTGAGTAATGAAAAGAACCTGGCCTTACATACTTGAATCCACTTGTAAGGCTCGCGAGCATTCTGGAAAATCACGCATAATTATCTATCAACTCAAAATACCCCTTATACTTCTTCTTGAAAAAGAAGCCTCTACTTATATCTTCCAATAACTTTTGACTTCCTGTGTCTATCTTTCATTCCACTCCAATTCCCTTCCCTTCTGTTACTTTCTTTAACACTTCCTTCCATTTTAATAATTGCCCCGCCCACCTCTTCTAACTTTTTCAATAAATTTTGTGTAGTGATAACATAACTTAACGTGAGAAATTCTTAGAAAAAATAAAACCATGAAGCCAAATACTACCACGATATTGCTTTTGGTGCACGAACACCACATCAGCAGGCTCACTGAGGTATCAAAATTAATCACTTGAGCTTCATCGAACTTCAAAGGGAGAGAGATAAAGCATTTCTCCAAAAAGAACGAATTCCGCACAAGTGGAATGACTGGAAGGTTTTGTTTTGGTCTCCCTCAGTTCCCGTGTGAAATGTAGGGTTCCCGTCGTATTTTTGGGCCACTGTCTATTTCCGAACGTAAAGCCGTCTGGCGTTACTCTCGAGGATTGGGAAAGGCCATGGAAGAGCCAAAAGATACCTCGAATACCAAGAAGCTGAGCCAAGTGCTCGATTTGAAATGACTCTCTTAAGAGCCCCTTAGAGTCATCGATTACCCGCGATGGCACAAAGCCCTCGATCGGTTCTCTGAGACCCCCACGGCAGACGTGAACACCCTCAAGACGCTTCATAGGGAAGATATCAGACGCCCACGGTGATATCGACCATATAGAAGAGCTTCATGAATTATTCAGAACGTGACGAATGAAAGTGCCAAGAAGATTTTCTCTAAGACGAATGAAGAATAACAATACAATTATAAGCGCGGCACACCCTTAAGTAAGGTGACTTGGTGATCAATTCAATCAGGCTACCGAGGTGGAACTTCATGAACGCAAGCTCCAAGCGATTTGATGGCTTTAGGTCGTCGATAGCGGAGATATATGAAAGCATAGACTTGTCACTGGCAAGTTCTTGTCGAAATCGGTTTGCAAATAAGAATACGACCTAAAAGTCACCGAAGACGTCCTAGCACAAAGTGGTAAGCTTAAAAACCATGTCTCTGAATTATACAAGGATTGGCATTGGCTTAAGGATTCGCTTTCGATGAAAATTTATCACGTTATTCAAGAGTAAACGCAACATTCTCCCTGCCAAAATATTCCACTTTAAATTATATAAATAATAGATACTGCTATAAATTTGCAAAAATATTGGTCTTAAAGCATCTGTAATATAATTATAAATACGTTAAATCTTCATGAGAAAGAATTCTTTTCCAAAAAGGAGAAAACTACAATATTGTTAAACATAAGAGGCTAAAAACGCTCAATTAGAATAGCTGAAAACTTTAAAGAGATTATCATAAGCAATTGTTTTCAAGTCATAACGTATCATTACCCTGTATATCCAATTACTAAACATATGGAAAGCTATCACTTATGAGTGTTAACACTGGACGATTAATCATGAAATGACCTCTCAATAAAATCGTTTCTAGACAACAACATACCGTTATAATTTCGTTCAATTTCGAAAGAGACGAAGCGACTGAGCAAACGACTCCTGAATGAAACAACTATGAGAGGAGTTTGCGAACTCTGATCCATCATTCCCAAGATTTCTGTAGATTATTCCGCTAAAGCTGTCAATTATCTTTCAGCTATTACATTCAAGCAACAGAGAGAGGAACTGACCAAATCAATACAAGTCTAACCTGAGACTTAGTAAACCGATACAATAAATAATTCTCGAAGTTAGCTCAATTTATCACGAGAAAAATTCTTATTATAAGGTCCTCTGAAAATTGATTTCTTGAATTCCACGGAATGGCATTGATTTTACCAAAGCATATACGAGATAATCTACAACAAGAAATATGAGGAAGCGAACGCATGTTCTCGACGCTAGGAAGGCAGTGCGCAAGCGTTGAAGGAGTCATGGCGTTCATCAAGTTTAGCCAAAACGAATATAACGATTTACATTCACTTCCAAACTTGCAATATTAAATTTGATATCAGCCGCTAAAATATAATTTTCAAAAACTGTGCTATAAGTTTGAAATATGCAATTCACCCGGATATCATATAATAGTTATTTTTAATCAATGTTACGTTTCCTGAATTAATGTTAGATTTTTACGGAAAATCGGGCTCCCAGATATCCAAGTGGGCAACGCGTTCGACATCGGTGAAAGCGGTCCCTGGTTCGATTCCCGGTGGGAGCCTAAGTGCGAAATGACCTTACGAGTAACTGTCGAAGCACTTTTGACAATACTACTACTTTACGGAAAATTCAATGTAAGAGAGCTTTTAATTCCAATAAGATTTTGATGATTGCTTATGTCAAGTAAAATTTCAGCTTACCCCTGTGTCAAGACTATAAAATACATTTACTTCATCATGCATAGTGAGGCTGAAATTTTTATTTTAAATTTAGATTTCAACCTAACTCATAAATGCCTAATGATCGATTCCAACAACAAGGCTATCCATATTGAATAAGAAAATTGGTAATCAGTTATTGGGTTGGTTAAAAGGTAATTTTTAAGAAGAAAACATTCCTTGTCTCTTACAAGAAGCTCCAAAGTGTATGCATAAGGTGATAATCAAGAAAGGCATAAAAACTTCCATTCCCCACTTCAACGGTCCACAAACAACAGTTCGCGCACCGGATCAGGCATCAATTACGATACTCTAAGCACTTCTGACAAGGCCTTTGAAGTTCCTCATCAAGAGATCTGTAAAGTACCAAACATATTTATTGTTATTTTTCAAATTGCACATGAGAATCACTTCAGTTATTCCTTTTGAAGTATGACATTTACAATTTGAAGAAAAATATTAATGCTCCCATAGATCCCCACATCCCATGTGCATGTCTATACAATACCTATTTAAAAATTATCCTCGATTGATCTACTTCAAATCTTACATTTTTAAAGTAGCAATAGCATTTTATAGGGTTTTTTTCTGTCATTTATAGTATTTTTAAAGTATACGAAGCATATTTAATATTTCTTATTTGTCTTATTATTTAAATAAATCATAAACGAGGAAAAGAAGCGAGAAGCGCTCTTACAAAGCTCAAATGTGGGGAAAGGGCCACTTTAAGGGACCGTTTCCTTCTTCAGACGGAGCGCTGTGAGTTATCGCCGGCGATATTCCGAAGAAACAGGAAACCTATCCAATAATATCTGCAGAGCCTAGGTCGGATCTACGCAACCATTCAAGGAGAACATCCGGAGACTACTTCAAGGGGATCGTTTCATAGATATCTCCGTCTATCTTGAACATCCCCGTGAGAGATTCAATTACCAAATGCAAATAAGAAGCTGTGGAACGGCTTGAGGGGAAATTCGAATTTACGAATGTTTGTATTCCGTCTGGAGGCCTCGATAAGGATTTCATTCCCTGCAAGAAATGGTTGTATAAATAACTCGCAAGGACATTGTAAATCTAGCTGCGGGGATAGGACAATTCCCTTATCGTTCGGAGATCCTAAGGCTTACTGTTTTTAAAATGAAAAAATATGCTCATTATGTCGACTCGTTCATTCGCCTGCCTTTACTTAATGGCAAACCTTTTAACAATTTGTTTTTGTATCCTATTTTTTCAATTTCAAAAGGTAAAAGCCCGGAGACTGATAAAAATTGATGTAAAAAAACTCATTACCAGAGAATAATATAAATTAATTTACCATGACTTCCGGAAACACATTGAGTAAACAACTTTTCCTTCAAAGAGCAATATTGCGGAGTGTGGCTCGTACTCGTCTAGATGATTATCCTACAAGACTGCTTCCACTTAATAGTGGAGGATATTAAATATACATTTTTGTATAATTATGATATTATGCCTGATATTTCTGGAAAATGCTTTTAGCTGCCATCTATGCAGTGTTTCAATACCTTTCACGGCTTCCTTCTCTTCAGAGAATTTCTGATGAACCATTTACAGAGACATGATGTAAGAAATCTAGGTGAGAAAAACCTCACAATCGGAATCTGTAAATCAGTATATTGACGGGGAATTTCAGATCCTCGACTAGAGAAAACAGTATTTCAGTTTCATGATATGAATAGCCTATGACTTGGAAATCTTTTGTACGATTAGTATTTTATGTGAACATTAAGGAGAGAGAATATTTAGTCCTTTCTTTGAAGAGTATCCAGTTTCCGTATCATCTAATCCAAAAGAACTCATCACTATCACAGACTTACAACTTTGTGACTGTTTTAGACACTAGGCAAAGGTTAGGTAAGTCTCTGAGGTGTTTTAAAAATTAAACAGCTATCTCGATCACTTCAAAGTGTACCGGAGTAATATATTTTATTTAAACAAATAAAAATCCATCTGATCTAAATACACTTCAAGAGCTTTATTCCAGTATAGCAATGGATAGTATAAAAATATTAATACTTTAATTACGGAATTCCAAAAGATAAAGCCGAAAGTGAATCAGGTGTTTCAAACTGTAACACAACTATATTCTACGAAGAAATACGGAGATTCTTGATAGAAATATGGGCCTCTCTCCCGTACACGTTACGAAAGTTTCTTCCCTTATCTCCTTCTATCTTCATAACAAAAAAAGACGAGGACTGCCTGTTCATAACCCAATATTCCAGAGATGATAGATATCCTCAACAATTCACGACATCATAGCATGTCACGCGGATTAAAAAGAAAGGCTAAAATTTCAAATCGATGTTCTTACAACCAGACGCGGTCGATAGTGCTAGTAATTTTTAGCACAACCCGACACGCAAACTTCTCCTTCTCGAATACCATTAATCGCAAACGTGTGAATGAAATTATTCTTCTATCCGTCACCCTCTCATAATAACACTCACTCTCAAGACTTTGACACGCGCAAAGAAGCCGCTGACCTTTACCTCGCCGTTCTTATCTCCACGTGGGAACAAAGAATGCACTTTTCAGATACGATAATATGCATCGCTTGGCAACACCACTTCACCTACGCTATTTTCACTCGGAAAAAATCTTACTGAAATAGGTTCTCCTCGAGGAGATACGAGAAGACGCCAAGTTCATTTCCTCGGCCAGATTGCCATTCTAGAGGAGGTATGGGTGCAACGGAGTGTCATGCGACCTCGATTCGCAAGGGTTGGCGTGAGGCATATCCGAGTTTGGCGAGTACTAGACTAGGACGAAGGAAGCTAGGATTGCTCGCTAGACGGTGAGCCTAGAATCGCGCTAGAAAATACCTCTTCGAGCTCATGTTCCCCTACGATGCGTGGCGCGGAAAAACTAAGGAAAGAGGCGTTTCTAAGCGCAGCAAACCTAATAGAACTACTGCGTTCGGCTTAGAAACCAAGTTCGCTAAACAGCGAAGACTTCTGTATCAGCACGACATAACAACCTTTTGTAAGAAGTTCGTTCTACCTCAGAATCCGCCCGACATGAAAATTCTGAAAATAGGTTGAGTTTAGCTAGGCCTCGGCTTAGGAGAGGTGAGAGCAGATCTGGCCAAACGGCGGTATATGAAGAAGGGAGGCATCCGGATAGCCAAGTGCGCAACGCGTTCGACTTCGGTCAAAGCGATCCCGGGTTCGATTCCCGGCGGGGGCCTATGTGCGAAATGACCTTAGATGTCGAAGCACTTTTAACAATACTACTACTATGAGGAAGGGAGGTCTTGCATCTCCGAATGGAGAACGAGGCGAGAGAGAGCGTGTGTCCGAGCGTAGGGCCATTACTCAGAGAAGATACGCTTACTTCAGTATGATATTAGACGTTATTCTAAAAATGGTATTAAACACTGGTCTTATCTAGCACTGATTCAATGCTGCGAATTTATAGAAATATGCTTCCTACTGAAAAAAATCCTCGCAAATACACACCGAAAAGAAAATCCTTGTGAGTGCACGATGCAAATTTGTACTTCATCATCCCAAATTTTTTTCCTCTTTTTACACAGTTACTTTGAGTGGCAATGTAGAACTCTTTCGTGATAGAAATCGAATATAATCAAATAAAAATCATAAGGGAATATAAAATACTGTTTATTCAGCTAAATGAGATGGTAATTTATGGGAAAGAACACGTTTCCAGATAGCCAAAAGGGTAACGCTTCTGCCTTCAATGATGACAGTCCCGGCTGCGATTCCAGGCGAGGGTCCACTTGCAAATGACCTCCGCTATCGAAGTACATTTATAAAAGTAATAAAGTACGAATTCGTTCCAAAGTTCGTCAAACCGGAAATACAAGCAACGAGATATCCGATGCAACCGGATATACCTGCATTGATATCCCCGCTTGAACTTCGGTATCTGCTTTTCGGGCATTTTTAGCAAATTTTACAAGTTTACTAAGTACATCAGAACGCTGCCAATTAAGTCTAGCCTCAAAGCTCAATAAGTTTTTGAGTCAAACCATATTTGTAAGACATGTAAACATGTGTTCGAGAGACGTTTAAATGTCATCTTAAAACTAATTATGATGTGTGCAATAAAAATCTATCTAAATATGATGGTCCCAACTCTATGATCACAGAAACTTCTTCGTCATGAGCAACATATTTAGAGTGACTAGATTCTTAAATAACAAGCTCCGATGCAAATATTGCTGTCCCTTTATCCCTTAAATACTATCCTACACTGACATTAACTAATTTAAAGTAGCATTCTTCATAATACGAATTTGGTGTGCAAAACAACATGTTTTGTCTTAGAATGTATACGCTATGCTAGATTATTAACTTCCATAAGAAATTCACCGATCCGTTAAAGATGGATGTATCCGAAACGATCCATATCCACCATCTTCAGACATTTTAGTGGTCTTCATGTCACCCTCTGTCATTGTTAATGTGCACAATGTACCGAATAATTTTCTATTAAGGAATGAATACTTAAATGCATAGAAAGATTCTTCTCGTTTCAAAAGCACTTTCCAGTGCTTTTTAATGTTCATTAGTCACAACAGGATTAATAATGGTATTTTGAATAATTTCCTCTCATGCAATGAAATCGCAGTTTTAAATTTAGACTCTGACCCAAGTTCATTCAGTACATCAAGTCATGAAGTCAAGCATTAATACATGTAGAGGCTCTTAATACATCTAACAGGTTAACTTGATGATAAGTATTTCCGATAATATACCGGATATGTAATATAATACTAATGAACTAGTACCAATCATGAAGTGCCGGTAACAAATCCCATATGATTACAATAGATAATATTTTCCAACTGTACTCAACCCATAAGGCTAAGAGAGATTATAGACATATGAAAATTAAATATTTAAACGCTTATTCTGTCTTTCGCCTGAATTAGCTAAAACTCAGTATAAAATTCTCCGGCTGTAAATGATTCACAATTATGCAAGAAGAAATAATGTAAATTTGCTGTTCGACTTCCACTCCAGAAAGGACAAGATACTACAATTCTTTGGAAATATAAGTAAAATTATGTGAAAAAATACTTCAGCATGTCACTAAAGACCCGCTTCTCTTGTAAGCACTACATTCCAAACATATCCTCTATAATTAAATTAAAACAACCAATAAGGACAATATATTCGTGTACATGCCTCAGTGTATCAGACAAAACACCGGTAAGGACGTTTCACCTTAATGCATCACGATGCGTTCAAATTGAATTAAGTTATTCTTCAACTTCCCGGTGCGTTCATACTTTAATCAAGCTGTGATTCTTCATCCAAACAATACGATCCAAGGTCTGCTTTATAATATAATCTCTAACGATTCCCACATTTACCTAAGTTCTACAAAGAAAGAGGAGAGAAATTCTACAATTTCTCTCCTCCGCCATGCATTCGCCCGACGTGCACCGCCGTGCACACACTCCGCGAGACGTAGCGGTTTGCGCATGTACCGAAAGTCACGGATTGGTCCAATGAAAAAAACATGCCCAACCTATGCTAACGAGGGCGAAGAGGAATCTCCTCAATGACCCTCCGATTCGCCAATGCTGGCCGAAGAGACCAGGCGCGAATTAAGATCCCAATATCGCGCGCTTTGGCGATATGCCGTGGCGATACATGTCTGGAGGGCACAGGGAATGAACCCTCTGGGTCGATGATAGGTCCAGGCCACACTGGGTTCGATGCCCCCCCACGCCAGACACGAATCGATAAAACGGAAAGACCCTCCCTCTCTTACACCCCCCTCACAAAAGGAGAGGGGCGACGGGATATATCTCCCCGCTGAGGCGACATCTACTCATCGGAATAGGAGAGAAAACCGGAAAATAAAAATGACATTTGGACGCAGTCAAAGAAAGTGACCTTCCAAGTGAAAATCCGAGGGACGATTTCTCGTATCTTTCAGACTGTCCAAACGAGGAGTTTTTTTTTTAATGTTCTGATTGCTGGCCATATCATCTTTTAAGTTGCCCTAAGCCAGGGACGGCGGACCTTCCCTCGGAAAAGTACTGTATTTGATGAAATATATTATTTAACGGCCCATATGGTTTCTTAGCTTGAGATACTGATATCTATGCTATTCCGTGAACAATGGTCTTATAATAATCAATAATAATAACAATAATAATAATAATGCGACTTTATTCGGGCAAGATTGAAACTATCAAGTCTCTTCTTACATCTAACCCTTCGTCACATGAAATTTAAAAGAGATAGTTTGAAAAAAGTGCACAGAAAAAACTACTTTGTGGGTATGAAAACCTAAGTTTGTACTTTGGAAAATATACACCACGCAGGAAAACGCTCACAAGAAGGGGGATGTGAAAAACCTGCAAAAATTACTAAAAATTACCTAACGTTTAAGGAAAAGACAGGTTTAATCACATCTGAAAAGCAAACAAAATGGTACTAGTACATAAGTTCATAGACATAACAACTAGAAAGATATTTTCACAAGAAATAATCAGAAAAAGAACAATATGAAATATGAATATTACGGTTCCAAAACAGGTTAGTATCAAGATAACTACAAAAGTACTAACTTTGAGCACAAGTGCCTTAGGCTCAACACCCCAACCCTAAGCTTTTTTAGGTGCCAAAGTCGAGGACATGTAAGCAAGAACGTAATGCGTAAAACGTTCAAAATAAATCACTAAAACCGTGAAACCGCTAAACGAATCATATTTTACGGAGAAATCATCAAATATTAGTATTCTCCAGAAAGGAATCCCCATGATACAACAACCATTTTCAATATTACCCCAGAAAGAGGGGAAAATTGAAAATACTCAATGCCCCAGCGCATTTTAATCTCTTTAGCAAGATAATAGCTTTAACCACGGAATGATGAGTAAGCGCTTTTATCTAATCTTCTCCTTATAAATCTTCTTTTTGAGACACTTTTTATGCTGGGTTAACTAAGTATCCCAGTGAATAGTCCCCGAAAGATTATAAAGTGAGAAAATGTTTGAGCGCGACTTGAGATTGAAAGGATTGTGACCTGAAAACAAATAACACTTTATTCGGCCTAATCTACACGATGATGACGTCAGGAAGTCTGCAAGGAAATGGAAGAAATTCTTCGCTTTCTGCAGATCCAATCCAAACAACCATGCTTAATGCATAAGGATCCAAAAAGATGCACCTCTGCGATAGAAAAAGAGCAATTATGAAGCAATAGGTTCAAGATCATGATCAATTACAGGTTAAAGGCTAAAACGATACGCCAAAATAATAATCAATCAAAAGAGAGAAATTTAATATTTCTAAGTTTAATTTAAGAAGACTTCAGTATTACCATCGTTATTCCAATCCTCAATACAACAAGAATCATCTTCTGATAATCTGTTCCCTTCTGTTATTTTGTCAATGTATCACTCGGGGACAGAATAAAACGAACTCACTTTGTTAAAACTACCAACATGAACAATTGCCCCTAAAACTGCTCACAAGACGTTTATTGACTTGAAAATTGAGTTAATAAAGTTCTAGGATGAGATATTTGAATTCAAATCTACTTAGGCTACCAACGTTGGAAGTTCTCCAACTTTTACAATGGCCTTCATTTTTTAAAAACAAATCGTACAGAGACGTTGAAACGTGGAGGCTTTAATGAAATAGTAATTCATAAAAATAAGGAAAGAGAACAAATTTATGTTTTGGTGTACAGGGCAAAATTAATCTATTATTTGTAAATCATAAATAAATTTGTTTCCTTTATATTTAATAATAGAAAGTGCACGAAACCCCAATGAAGTTATGAAGATAATGATTGGGCGGAGTTTCTAAAACTTCACTGAAATTTTTTTATAATTCTGCTCCCAAAAGCTATTAAACTACTCCCGACAAGATCAGGGACTGTAGGAAATAAACAGCCAAGTCTTCATTTGATTTACTTCTGAATCGTGTATCAGGGAAAAACCATGGGTTAAAATTAAAAAGGAAAAATAGTAAGCAAATTACCTGTCTGAAACAGAAAACTTACCATTCTACACACTCCTAACTTTTAATTTGTTCATACGTTAAAATTAGGGAATTGCAAACACACTAGAATAAAGGATTAAAACAAAAAGCAGGTATACTTATATACATTAGGATGGATTTATCTGATATATCTAAACTGGAATATCCCTTGCTTTATAAAGCCATTTCTCGAATAATATTAAATAATCAACCACGTATTAGAACAAAATATGAGTAACCGTCTTAAGTTATTCAAGAAAGTGCTTCTTAAAGTTCCAAATTAGAATCAGATCAGAAAATACCGAAATCGTATTTCTTTCATACTAAAAAATCACGAACGATTTCACAAAACAAAAAGATTGGTAAAACCATCACTTTGATGAGCAACGATACCGTACCGTCATATTTCTCTCCAAAACTTCCCAGCTATTTAGTCCCACATATTATTCAGATTTGACTATAATAGTGCCAGAAATCATTATATATAAGCCACTATATGCCCCATGTTTAAGTCACGTTAAAGGCGTCAAAGCTATTTGTTTCAGAATCAACTAAACGAATACTAAATCGGCCTCGACAAGTTTGCAGTAGTAGTATTCCTGAAGAAAAATGAAAAATCAGACTTCTATCTCTACCACAGAAAGATTATTCTACCACCATGGTTTCGTCCCCTTGGGTCATAACCACGTACAAGAGGACTTTAATACAGAGTATGTCTGATTTCTCATTTAGCTTCTTCCTATTTCGGCTTTCTTCTGGGAAAAAAGTAATAATTTTTCTAAAGTTAATTTCCTGATTCTCGCGCACAAAAGAACTATTCAAACATTTACGTTAGCACAAGCCTCTCTTAGTCTAAATCCCGGATATTTATCCTCAAAACTAGTCCTCATGCTATCGATACGAGTTTGAGTGCACTACTGTACTAAAACACGTTGGTTTCCCTCAGATAACGACATTCAGAAATTGCCAGTCGTGAGCGGAGAAAACGTCACTGAGTAAACTTGTTTTCTTGGCCACGATTCCTAAAATTCCGCACCATTCCCAATCCTCCCCGAGTATGTCTAGCTGACCTAGGCCAATTTCCGCTTCCAAGTCTCCCGCAACTCCACGCGGCCTACCCCGCGAACAAGCACCTCCGGAGGCGGGGCCTTCCTCCGCCAGACGCGTCTCCCCCTTCGAGCCCCGGTAACAGCCCCACGTGATCCCACCCCTCCCCTCAGTGACGGCGGTGCCCGGATGTGCACGAGGCATCGCCGAGACGCCCAATCCGAGGCCTCCGAAGGAGACGCTGCACGTTTCTTACGTGAATGCACCGAACGGGGGAAATGCAACGAGCGAGGGATGCTTCGAGGGAAAATTGGTGGAAGAGAGAGAGAGAGGGATGGAAGATGGGCAGGATGCGGAGAAAAAAGAGGCAGGATGTGAAGGAGGGGAGAAGGGGACATTGGGGTGAGGGAATAAGGGAATGAGGAGAGTAAAAGAAGCAGACGGAAGGGGAGTGAGAGGAAGAGGGAGGAGCTACACATGGAAGGAAAGGAATTAACCTCGAGAGGGAGATGAAAGTGGGAATGGAAGGAGAAGATGAAGAAAGTGGAAACAACACCTCCTCGCTCGGAAGGAAGGAGCCGGACTTGAAAGGGAAGCAATCGACTGAGAAATCGAGAGAAGGATTCGGGAAAAGTGGAAGAAAAGTTAGGATGAAACGGGAAGAAAAATTCAAAGAGGAATCAAGGAAGGATGCTAAGCGTGTAAAGGAAACAATCCATTATAAAAATGAAGAAGAGACTGAAAGATCGAGAACGAGAAAGAACGGAAGGATGATAAAATGCGAAGGAAAAGAGAAAATGATACTGGGAGGAAAAAGAAATTTTCAAAGAGTAGTTCAAACGAAAAATATTGAGAATTAAAGTGAAGCGATCCAAGATTAAAATGGAGCAGTTTTGAAAGATCGTGAAAGAAGAACGGAATACAGAAAAATGGAAGAGGGAATGGAATAGAAAAAGAGAATCAGATTAAAGAAGACGAGTGAAATAAGGGATAATGGTAAAGGAGATCATTCAGAGAAAAACTATTAAGGAAGGGAAAACGAAAGAGGAGTAGGGAATTCGCAGATGTAACGAACAAATACTTAGAAAATAGTAAACAAAGTATTTTAGAAGAAAATAATGGAGATAAATAAAGGAAATCGGGAGAAGAGGGAGCGAAATCCACGAGAAAACGGTCCGCGGTATGAAAGGGATGAGACGAATACGGACCTAAAGGCGATAGAAAATTTAAATAATTCCTAGTGAAAATAATAGAGGTGAGATACAGAAAGGTGTCTAGATCAGCAAAAGGAGAAAAAAACCCAAACGCAGCGAATGATTGAGATAATACAGAGAGAAAGAGAAGTCGAGATAAGATAGGAGACGGCGGCGCGAAGCGTGGCAAAACGAGTTCTCCGCAAGTCAGTCGGGAGACTGCAACACCGAGAAAGCGCGAGAGAGAGAGAGAAAACGAACGACGATGAAACTAGAAACTGCACCGAGAAGTGCATCGGACACCGAAGGAGAGGACCACGATGCAGAAGTAGGAGAAGGAGTCGAAAAGGGTGGGGAATGGTGGGGGCAAGCATCACGACCGTCCTCCAGAAACCAGCGCATCGAAAAGTGCATCCAATAGGCCGCCACCTGCATCTCTTTGATGCACTCTTGGAATAGGGACCCATGACTCGACAGGAGGTGTACTCTTGGACGTTCACAAGTGCATACAATGGATAATAAGGAGCAGCAAGAGTCGAAGAGGGTGCGGAGAGTGAGGAGGAGGAGTGGTGGGGGGTACGGAGAGCGCGGGAGGGAAATAGGGAGTGGGAGGCAAGTACGCGATAGACGTGGAAGCATTGCTTACCGTCTGGCAAGAAGAAGTGCCCCCAACCCGCGGAGGCCTTCATCCTCCGCTCTGCCCCACACCCCGACCGTCTCGTTGCCCCCTCTTGCGCCTCCTCCGCCCCTCCCCTCGACACCCCCCCTCTCCGTACATTTCACTTGCTCCTTTACGAGATACCTCCTCAGTACCCAGACGATCGGCGACTAGGGGTGGACACGTAAATCGGCCCCGCCCCCTTTCACCCTACCCCCAGTCACGGACCACCCTCCCAGTCACTATTCCTCCCCCACCAGTTTCGTCTATTCCGCCCCCTGGACTAAGTCTATTCCTCCCACTTTTAAACGAACCGCCCTCTGCAACTCATTTCTAGGTAACTCCGCGGCTGCGAGTTTACTCTCGGTGTAGGAGCGATCGAGGGAAGTCGCAGCCGATGGGGTGGAAGGTGTTTTTCTCCGAAAGTGCATTCTGGGGAAGGAAAGGTGGGTCCGGGTGCATTGGGGCCGCGACGGATTTTTCCCCGGACGCCGATCGGATGGTCGGCGGCTTTGCAGCGGTGCATCGGCGGGGATCGACGGGCGGCGGGAGTCCGAGCGGGCCTTCTTCGACTGCACGGCCACTGTGCCTTCCGTGAGACTTGCCCACCACCCATTCGGCTTCAAAACACACTCGTGCTCTGTTTCCATTATTCAAGCGAATATAGCGAGTCATTCCGTTTTGTTATCTAAAGCGTGTGAATTCGAATTCGTGCGAACATTCGCGGGGACTTAAACGCATAGGAAGAGGGAATACACTCTCAGACGCCGCGAAATATGGTAAATATCTGTTGAGACTCGTAGCTATTTCAGGATGTTCGTTAAAGTTTTCTGGTGTTTAGGATCGACTTTGTATACTACCACGGAAAACGAGAACGTTAGTGAAGAAGAGAGTTTTTCTGTTTGAGAAGGTAGGGATGAAATAATTCTACGAGGCGAAGAAATATTTATGCTGACGATACTTCTGCGATTCATTTTTGGCTTACTCGACAGAATTTCTCTGCAATCTGCTACAGTTAAAGACTAGGTTGTAGTGTCTATAATTTTAGGCTAAATTTCTCTACATTTTGCCTCATTTATTACTTAACCGTACCTAATTCTGAAACTGTCAACAGACGACACGGTTAAGATTTGATGAATTGCAAATATAATTTACTTAAAGGGAATAAGAATTAATTGACTACTTAGGGAAATATAATGAAAGAATTTTCCATTAAATACTCTCCTTTATCATTAAAATTATCAGCCTTGCAGTTATTTACTTTTAGAATTAACATCGAGTTAACGTGTCTGGACAGTCCGTTGTGGGAATTAGCTGGGAAGAGCAGACGAAAAACAGGGTAATAAAAGTAATTTTTCGAAGGAATACTTTAACATCTGTCCAGGAATTAAAATTTATCTGAACAAAATATTAGCAATTATTTCTCGAAAGCTATTTCACTAAATGCTGGACCAAATATCTTTGTTTTCCACTTTCCCCAAGATTTGATCTAATTAAAAACTTGTACATCTGAAGACCATAAAATTCATCAGTAACAATCTCCATTAATATCTTAAATTTATTATTTTAAATTTCTTTAATATCTTTATTAAATTCTAATTGTCTAATGTCGCCCAATGATAGCAATGTTTTGGAACAATTAACATAAAATGAACCCTTTAGCAATAGAATTATATATTAGCCCTGAGAATTAAATATTAGAAAATTAGTGCCTAATACAAATAATTCTCTTTAAAATAAGTCTGAGAAAAAGTTTTTAGTTTTTAGAGGAAGTTTTAAACTCTTGCCGAGGTTTGAGTGGCAATGGCGTGCAGGAATGGAAATAAAGAACTTCCGTGAGAGACCCAAGCTTCGTTAAAAAAATGCGAAGATGATAGTTTTGCTTTGTGATTATGTATTTCTAGAGATTTAGCAGATAATGGGACTTTCCCTCGTGCAAAATTAATTACTCTCGTTTCGCAGGCATACTATCTGTAGATGACATTTCCAGATTCTTCCAGGCTTTCTTGACAGAGAAAGGTTATTGTATTACCCAGCGAAGATCTACTACACACAAACACTTCTTAAGAAAAATCTCCTCGAAATGAACAGTACTGAAGCTAAGAGACTTGAATTTTTAAATATTGGTTAGATTAAATTAGAACTAGTATTGGCTAGATTAAATTAGACGGATTAAAAGATTCCTCGTGGAAGTTCTTCATAATAATTTCAATTATGCTGTTATGATGCCAGCAAAAATGTAGAATAATTCCAATCTTTCCAAGCTACAGTTGTATTGTTATGAATATACTTTCCTTGATAATTCATAAATTAACGAGATGGGTAAATGCAAGCTGTAATGAACCTTCAATTACAAGAATTTTTAATTATTTGAAATGTAACCTATTGCATAAAAATTAAGGCTAAAACAGTATTTATTTCAAAGAAAGTTTTCCTGCTGGTCCTTGAGAGTTACTAGCTCCTTTGACTGAATTTTAGAAAAATAACTAATAGATCCCCACTACTAATACAACATGAGATAGAAATCAATGAATTTGTTTGTTTCTTTTAAAGTTTTAGAGAAAGGTTGTTCAAAAAATATATCATGAAATATCCGTAACATTTTCGGAGGCTTTTTCCAGACCTTGCCTTTCTTTCTTGAGACAAAAATAAGTTGATGATCTTTCTCCCTTAACAAGGACATTTAATAATAGGGCAAAAGAAGAATGAGAAGAAATCTCTTATTGATATGATGGAATCAGAATAGCCTGTAAGGCATTTTTTAACAGAATAACATCCGAAATATCTTGATGTCGAATAACTTATTTCTATTTATTCCCATGTGAAAGATCTAGAATATTCTTTTTATCGAATTTTCCCGAAGGATAACAATTCTTTTGCATCACGTCCTCCATTCTCAGAAACGTTTCCAATCGAGATGTTGGCATTTTCGGAAAGAGGTATTTGCTGACGTGTTTGCTTCCTGGATCTAACCAGGAAATCGAACCATGATACCATGTAAACTATATCGCACTATTTATTATCACTCAACACAATACTATGGATGGCTATCTTGGATTAAAATTTTTGAGAACATTCCCATTTAATAGACTGAATTTATTCCTTGCATTATCCATAGCACAGCACTTCAAAATAGGAAATTTAACACCTTCTTAGAGGAAGATCTTAAATGAACGTTTGAGATTGATGGATAGCAAAAAATCAATAAAATATATCTTCCAAATTCCGAAATAATTAATCAGATAAGGTTTTCACTTTTGGATTCAACCATTGATAGATATTGTTATAACTGCCGAATTTTATATGCTACTTGGTTGGGAATGAGACACGCAAACATAACTAACAACAACAGTAAACAACAACTAACGAAAGCATAGGAATAATTCATATTATTTCCAATTGTCCAAACAGTCGTCACTTCTCATTGTAAACTTCAAACTAGGTGATCTTAACTCAACTATTTACATCATATCAGCAGAAGGTTATATAACGTGATGCATAATAAGACCAAGATCAGCAGAACGTAAATGGAAAACAAACGCTTCATTTTTGCGACGTAGTAACGGCGGACATTTTGCGTACCGCAGATCATGAGTAAGGCGAAACTAAGAAGACGAATTGTGAATGCCACATCATCTCATTGGTATCTGATTTAGTTACGAAAATCTGAAAGCGTATACATAGTTATTGCTAGCATCGTGTTAACTGAAACATCACCAGCAAGAATTCCAGCGAAAGCCGTATATTTGAAGAATGATTGTAATAAATGTGGCTAGATAAATATCCATATTGAGATTAATAATTGTAAGAGATTGTTGAATATTTACCGCAGAAATATACGAGTATTGAGATAGACTTTGATCTAGAGTTATACAAGTACAAACAATATTAATCTTGCATTCATAATAAATAATTATTTCAATTACTGGTCCAAACTGACGATAACCCACAAATGTTTAGTTTCATGCACAGAATATAAATGAAGAATCTATGATAGTATCGTAATTAATTACTTCCCTTTTCTTTGATATATCATAACATCAAAGCTCTTTTACGGTTTCCTACCATATTTGTTGATTTTCTAGAGGTAAATTATACCGAAGATTAGTTAGGAAAGGAAGTAGAGGAGTGCGGAAGATGACGTAGAAATTAACGACTCGCCATTTATTTTTAAAGTATAGGAGTTTGGTCCATCAATGATATAAAATGGATGGAATACCCTATATATCTCTACATCTGTTTTCTTTATTTTTTTTTTTTATATAGCACTACGGATAATGGAAAAGTACCATGAGATGTATCTGGGAAAGGAAAGGATGGAATTGCATGTTGGTTCATATCTAACATATAGAGATCTTCGTAATCATTTGATTTAAAATATTTTGAGCGGATAATATCATTCAATAAATATCCTATAGTTAATGCAAACGACATGGAAGGAATATTTTTCTTAGGATAACAGCTCTTTTGAAAATCAATAAGTATTTCATATCCATCTCTGTAGGTCAATTCTTCTTTAATTTCCATAATTTCCAGAAAGTACAAACCCAAATAGGAAGTAAGGCTAGCATCCAAAGAAATTCTTAGGTACTTAACAACAGAATTTCAAACTAAAAGAATACATTATACCATAGACCTTTAGATAGATGGTAAAAAAATATAATTTTCAGCAAGCCTACTACCAATTTCAGCGAATGATTGCCTTTATCAGTTATTTTGAACAACTTTTATGAAACTGAATGATGAACAAACTTAATAAATTCCGAAAAAATTTGCTTGAAATGTTGTCCCAAATAAAATTTGTAACGACTTTATTTATTTCAACTGACGAAGTATTTGAATGTAGAGTGGTAGAATTCTTCAATATACTTTACTGAAATGTTTCTATGGATAAAATCAGAGGAAAAATTAGATTCAAGTTGAAATCTATACTCTTATGACATAAATCGGTCGTAACCATCTCAAATGAAGTATATATTTCTGACAACAAGAATTTACTTAATGTCTCCTGATGTACCGATGTATTACCAAAATATGAAATAAAGCATGAAAATTGAACCAATTTCTTTTGTTTCTCAACCAACTTTACGACCTTTTCCTTGATTGTGTATAAATATAACATATTAGAAATCGTTCGCATTTTTCCTAATACAATATTCTACCTGGGGACATGCTGATTAAATTTATTTTGAATTTTTGTACAAGTACTCCGATTTCTAATTTAGAATATATTAACATCTTGGGAGAAATATTTTGAATAGATAGGTTGTTTATCAATTAGATGAGTAAACTGGAGTAGATTTAACTTTTTCCGATATACCATATGTAAATAATTGATTGAACTGGTACCACTCCTATTCACTTCAAATAAACCATCAGCTGGCAATTATAACCAACCATCCGATTTCTAAGCCGCTTCTCAATTTCAATTAATTTCAAATTAA
>KZ308742.1:304955-322303 GCA_000376725.2 Ladona fulva
ATATAGATTGATATATAATGGATTTCTTCCATCGAATGATCAACTATTACACTGAAAAATTGAACTTCAACAATGTTGATGAGATATAGAACAAGGTACGTATTTGAAAATTAATGCTAATATAATTTTTACAGGAAAGTAACCTAACTCTCAGGATTTGTACAACTTTTCTGAAATGACTTATTTGTAGTTCTGTTCTTTGAAATTATATTATTTAGATAAACTGCTTACATTTGGAGATATGGATATCTAAATTTTCTATTTGTCTATAGAAGCAGATAAATCAAAATTTAAGCTAATATGCAAATTACTTCGTTCTATCCCTCTTCGCTCTACTTTATAACCGGTTGACCACAATTTCCTCTATGACAGTAAATTCTTTGGATTTTCCTTTTTTGCCAATTTTTGACCTCATTTTCTCTATTATGTATTTAAGTTTACTGCGAAAAACTGCGGGACTCATATTCAAGTACAAGTATATTAGAAATCAAACCTAAGATAAAAGTTATCGTACTTCAAGCGAGGTTCACGTAATTTGCCTAAACTTTTAATGCTTTGCAAAGCTCTACGAAACCTATTCTAAAAAATACATTAAAAATCTCATAGTTTCTATGACTAAAATGGACATTTGTATAAAGGTTTTGATATTTTTATCTATCATAAAGTGCATTACTCGTAAGGGATATGAGGAAATATGCTTGATCGCTAAATATTTATGAAAGTAAAATATAAAATTTTCAATGCAAATACCGCCTATCTACCCCCGCTGATTATATGATCATGCAAAGCGTTAACGGAATGATGGTATTTGAGGAATAATGAAAAGGATGCAAGGATTTATCGCCCTTTATCGATTTAGGAATTTCCCTTTCCCCCAAAGAGGAAAAAAGTAAGTCATGCTAGAACTTAATTAATGAGATCTTTAACAAAAGAAAGTAGACTATTTATGTCATAAGAAACACGCAAAAGGGTAAGATAAATAGTTAGGCAAAAAACAAGCAAAGATATCTCACTTTTAATGCTCAGAAAATACGCTCAATACATGTATTTTATTTGATAAGTTTACACCCTACATCCTAAAGAAACTAGTATGCTTATCAACCAATTTAATTTGAATGTCAATGAATTTTGAATTTTTATTTTAGTAGTTAAATTATTAAAAAAATCTCAAAATTTTTATTCTCAATCAAAGGGACTTTCCATAGGTTCCACCCTTTTAGCGACATTTGCTGATACATCTATGTTTTTCTTTGGAAGAACATTCTTCGTTTTATCGTTAGTTTGTTGAAGAATGCTGAAATTTGGGTCAGATAAATAGATGACGTCTTTTGTATACGGAACAGGTCTTCTCCACAGATGGAGGATTTCCTATGACATCTGAATTCACTGAATCCCTCCATAAACCTCACAATAGAGTGCGAACAAAACAACCGTCTCTCCTTCTAACTTCCTCAAAGATAAACAGGAAAAGTTCCTTATCTGTTACACAGAAAGCAAATTACAAAAATCACACCATTTGTGATTTCGCAAAACACTCGATCCCATACAAACTCTCCTCCTTCCAATCAATACTCCAATGTCTACTTTACCTTTTCCTGAGTCTAAAAAGACTTAAACGAGCCTGAAAATCACGAATTATGTGGTGATAAGCAATCATTTTATTTCAGAATTTAGCCTCTACCAAATAATAAGAAAGATAAAATAGCTCTGAGTAATATATATTCCTGTCGCCCTTCGTACTCTACATCATGTAAACTACGAAATACCATAAAAAATTAATTAACAATGACAAATAACCTCTCTAGCACCTGTCAGTTGCAAAATTGATACTAGCTTTAGCAAAGTTCAATTATTATTTACACAACTTTTGATTTTGGACAATTCCTCTTCCACAAAAATTAAACTAACCCTGACTCTAATTCAGGAGTCTACAAATTTTAAATATATTTAAATATATTAATTGAAAAAACTTTTACAAATTGACAAAATTTATAGCAAACGTTTACCGGTTTCGGCGTGAGTTTACGCCGTCAGAACTCAGAATGGCAGTTCTGATGTTGACGTAAACTCACGCCAAAATCTGTAAACTTCAGCTATAAAATTTGTGGTTTTGTAGAAGTTTTTTTCATTAAATGTATTAAAATATATTAATCATGAAATCGCTTGATACCATTCGTTTAACGAATTTCAAACTGTACATTACCTAAAAGAATATCTAAGAAACTCCAGAAAGAATTTAATAAACAGATTTAAGGAGAATACTTCAACTGTCGACGAAAATAGTATTTCATGTCGTTGATACCTCAGAGCATGGCACTTATCAGTTTCTCTCACTTCCCAAGCAGCACTTCTTTAATTTTAGCCCATTGGAATATGGGCAAAGGCAAGGGAGGAATACAATTAAACGTTCTTGAGACAATAGAATTACTCCATCGTTTAGAATGAGGGCACATTCTCTCGTTAACAATCACCTGTTTACGAACAATTCTCCGCAGCTTTCATCAACTAAACTCCTACTTCACTCCCCACTGTTTTAAGTAATTCAATCAATTTAATTTAACCGCTTATTTCTCTTGGTCACTCCTTTCAAATAGCTTTGTAAATTTATGTTCCTTTAATATACATATTTAACGATGCAACATGACCGCTGGTCCACTTGCAACGTGATTCTTAAGTATAAAATAAGAATAAGATAAATACTTCTCTTAAAATTTCTTATGTAGAACTAGTTTGAAACGTGTTTTTGGTTGGGTTAAAGAATCGTGTAAACTATAATACTCGGTGTTTTTATTTATGCGTGGAAAATGAGATCTACAGGCTTTGCGATGTAAAAGCGGATTGTATTAATGATTACTTAGCAAAGGCACATAAAACGTTTCCTTAATTCCTTTGATATTGCACAGAGATTTCTATGCGCCACGCTAACAGAATATTATTCAGCTCTGCTCTTTAATTTTTGCCCTAACCTCATCGGCCGGCTAAAATTAATTACCCTTTTCGAGTATCATTGAATTGAAACTTCTTTCCATATTCTAATCTAAGAAAACATGTTCACTTTTAGTCAAGTACATACAATAAGTGCTTATTTAGATACGGACGGTATAGAACCCTCTCCAAGTTATCTTCGTATATTTTCATACTCCAAACTGTGTCGCAGCACAATAATTTACCACGAGAGTTAGCAAGAGTGACAAAATTTGACGGTAATATCTGCGAGAAACTCTGTCTGCAAAGAGTTAGTAAATTTTTCTGCGCAATGAGCTTGTGAAATTTTGAAAAAGTTCATTAAAGAACTATTGATACTTTCAAATTTCAACAATTAATAACCATTATTGATAACTCAGTTTGTGAAGATTTGTAAAGAATAAAAAGTTGCTCAGAGATTGAGTATAAAATTTACGGGTACCTGCAGGTTATTCATTTACTTGAATATTAGATCAAATACATCACCCTAACCGTATTATGCAACATTTTCCTAATAACCTCACGGATGTCGAAATTTCGAGAATAAGCATTTTACTATGCTGGAGAAAACAAAATTTACTTTCGATAAACATGATGCTTTATTTTTAAAAGTTAAACTAAAATTAAATTTCATTGGTACAAATTGGTATTGATACAAATCACATTCCTAACCATTCAAACCTTGAGGCAGACTCAACTGTGGAAAAAGGATTTTAGAATCCAGAACTTAATTCATTGTATGCCTGGGGTGGGAAAATCTATTTCTCAGCTGAATGTATACATTTTGGGTGGGAACTAGAATCGTGATGGATTTAAAAATAAATTATTTTCTCTTAAATTAGGTTAGTAGATTTTCTAATTGTGCTCAATATTTTGCTAAAGAAAATAATAATGATTATAATGACGTTTGCTGTGCCATGTGGCAAACCACCTAAGGGCAGCATTACAGCAAACAATATAAGATTCAAACAGTCACATAAACAAATGAAATGCGTTGTAAATAAAACATCGGGGTGCAACTTAGAGCATATTTATATAACAAGTATTTGAACTTTTTTACAAGCGTGTAGCTCACTGATACTTTTACGGGGGGTTTCTCAAAAGGTAATAAAATTAAATCTTTTATGGAAGGTGGGTGCTCCATGTGATGCGAAGTGAAAAGTTAAGTTAATAATGGGAGGCTTTCCTAATATTGAAGTCCTAAAACTCTTTGTGAAAAATTAACTAGAGCAAGTATCGGGGCTAAAGCAGTCAAACAATTATTTTCAACCTCTCCGAGATGGTAAATAGCAGTAAATTCATTGCCTAGCAATACGATCGCCAATCTGGTCCCAACCGCCCGCTAGTGGGAGTTTCAAGCTTTCAGGGGAGCGGTGAGATTTAAAATTGACGGCCGAGGCCGACAGTGAGTGGAAATTCATAATTAAAGAGATTTAAATGAACTTCGAGTGGACGACGACGAAAAAAGTTTCCCTTTAATGCTCAGAAAATACGCTCAATACATGTATTTTATTTGATAAGTTTACACCCTACATCCTAAAGAAACTAGTATGCTTATCAACCAATTTAATTTGAATGTCAATGAATTTTGAATTTTTATTTTAGTAGTTAAATTATTAAAAAAATCTCAAAATTTTTATTCTCAATCAAAGGGACTTTCCATAGGTTCCACCCTTTTAGCGACATTTGCTGATACATCTATGTTTTTCTTTGGAAGAACATTCTTCGTTTTATCGTTAGTTTGTTGAAGAATGCTGAAATTTGGGTCAGATAAATAGATGACGTCTTTTGTATACGGAACAGGTCTTCTCCACAGATGGAGGATTTCCTATGACATCTGAATTCACTGAATCCCTCCATAAACCTCACAATAGAGTGCGAACAAAACAACCGTCTCTCCTTCTAACTTCCTCAAAGATAAACAGGAAAAGTTCCTTATCTGTTACACAGAAAGCAAATTACAAAAATCACACCATTTGTGATTTCGCAAAACACTCGATCCCATACAAANTAAAATATTATCATTTAAACGATTATCTTTAAGTTAAAATATAGGTACAGTAGGGAAATTATACTGCGCAACGGTGGGCGGGAGCTAAAGAAAGGCAAGCGACCACTGCTCTATCACCTCGTAGACATTAAGTGACTCGAAAACCAAACTTTGCTCATTCCTGTACTATGCCGAGCTAGATATTGGTCTTACTTTCTGCCTATATAGATATAGCGCGATCGCAAATCAAGCAAACACAAAGTAACACCCATGTTCCAAACAGGATCCTTACCCCTACCTCAAATTCTTGCAGTTAACCTGACAACCCTCCTAGGAGTTTCGTAGTCCGATCCGCGTACCGGTTTGGTTATTATTCTTCGATCGAACGGTTTTGCTATAAATTCATATCCTATTAAAGTAAGATTAATTCATACTTTGAGCATCCGTGGGTATTTAGCGTCGGCAGTGGTTTCAACGCTCAAATAGCTTCTTTGAAAACCAGTTTAAGAGAAATAAATACATATCTCACAAAAGGTCCATACGAAACCCGATCTGTTTAGCAGAATAAACGATTCCACTTTGCAGATGCGGAAACGAGTTTCAGAGCAATGGGTAGCATAGCTAGAGGAATGTTTGATCAGATGCGAATATCCCCTATGTAATTTATAACGTGCAGAAATAGATTAGAAGATATCTTTACACCAGATATTCCCAACAGAAGCGAAAATTATAATTCGAGAAGCAAATTTCTAGAGCTCAACATAAAACTTACAGCAAATTAGCATCAGGCGTAAAGATCCTATTGAGTAAATAGATTGAGATGTTAATAATATGAATTATTTTCCTATTTAACATTTCATGGTTGAAATATGGAGTTGTTCCCGAGAGTCCATAAAGGAAGGGGAATGGTAAAAAAATTAAATATAGAGAAGCCTCTAAAATACGCCCCTCTATTTATGAAGAATATGGAGAAAAATGCTATGAATATCGTATCTTGAAACTGATTTCAAAATACTGCCTAGAGCAAGGGTGACGAACTTAAAGCACGCATGTCCAAATGGCATCCGAGAATTTTTTTTGCATTCGAAAAACTAAAAAATTGAATATCCAGAGTAAATAAATGTGAATTGTCTTCATTAGTAATGATGATAAATTATTATTTACGTCAATTGCATAATCTTAATCCTACCATTGATATAAGAAAGAAGATGAATAATAGATCAGCATCTCACATTGGCACACAAGTCCAACATATTCATCCATTATGTCACTTTGCTACCAAAGCTTCACCTTCTCTGTCCAAAGGTAATGTGACCTAATTATATTAAAATTCTTCATCGATAACGAAGATTGCCGAAAATCTTTAAATTATTTGCTATTATAAGTTGATCACTACGCACTAACAGAGGTTAATAAGATACAAAACAAGCCTGATTAATTCACCGCGTTTTTTATTGCCTGAAATGATATTAGACCAACTCATAGTAAAGATTGTTGTACAAATGTCTTAAGCGATAATGAGGTTGTGTAAGAATTTTAAATAAAAATTATTAACTCATGATAACGTTTTACAACTGGCAAACATATTCGGAAAAAATTCACCTATAGTAGACAAGAAAATGTAGGAATTTCCTGGTTTTATAAAAATAAAACTCGATATACTGTGGACGAATGGAAAATAAAGCCGCCAAATACTGATTAATGTAGTAAGACACACCGAACATTTCAGCTGTATCGCACTAACAAATTCAGTGCATTTATTTATAAAACCTCGAACAAAGAGAGCAAGTAAGAGAAAAAGAGATAAAAAATTACAAAAAGAGACTTCAATGATAACATGAAATAACCAAGCTCTGGGAGCAATTCTCATTTGCAGAACAATAGTCGACACTGATTACTTGTTCCGTGATACTCAACTGTTAACGCAGCAAGTCAAGAAAATGTAAGGAAAATCCGATATTAATAATAACTCAATACTAATGGTTATCCTGAAATAATAATAATATAATAGTAATAACCCAGCATTAATAATAATCCAATAATAATTTATTTTAACAGGTTTATCACCTTTTATAAAATTGACTTAAAGATTGATTTTGGAGGCCACTATAATTCTATGTAGCACTCATAGATATCACTTAACTATCGCCTTGAGCTTTTGAGGATATCTACTCAAATATAACTAAAGGCACAATTGCTGAAAGAAGGAAAAGACAGCTGAAACCTCAAGAAAATTAACCAAAAAACACTCGACTCGGATTTTCGAGCGGCCGATATTCCGTAAGAGGTCACCGACGAAAAACCTTGAGACTTTCTGCCAAAAGCGTTTTCGAGTTACATTTGAATCGAAAGCAGCGCATATTTCATTAAATCTTTTTTTGTGTGTTTTTCCCGGCGACCTCTATTAAGTAATTTATGGGAAGAGTAAATATTTTTCGGCATCGTGATGGCGATAAATAAGAGTTGAGGGTATGAATAATAACTCCAATTATTCAAGAGAAAACAAGTGGAAATGTAGGAACGGTAGCTCATGGTACACGTGAGAGAGTACTGCAAAGAAAGGCGTAGGAAGGGGGTAATGAGTTAGTGATTAATAACCCATGCGCTGAGCACATTTGCAGAACCCGGTCGATAAGGACATCAAATAGTACTCCATTTTCATTCAGCGCCACTGTAATTAAACGTAGTACGCGGAGCAAAAGAGTGGCGATAATTCATAAAAGTCTCCATCGGTTGAGGAAGAGGTGTTGGGGGAACAACCGAAATGTCAGATGCGCAAGGGAATACCTCGGATCCCTCGGATCGAATGCAAACTAGTCCTTAATATCGAATCTCTCACAGCGTATATTACAGAGAGTGAAATTAAAACCAGAATACCGAGTTCGGATTGGAAGACAGGTTCTTATACAAATGACTTTTAAGAAATCGAAACAATTCAATAGCGAAATGCAACCTTCTCGCGGACAATCTTCACAGGCCTCCGTGGATCGGCGAAGGACAGCTTGGGTCGAAATTTCGAAAAATTGCCGAGAGACCGGATTCCGAGAAAAAGTAACGCGATAAAAAGTCAGCAATATAAGAAGTGAAGCTTCTCGCGTGAATCGAGACTAGTAATTTTTCTGATGACGTATCCAACCGGTTACACCGCCAGGGCTCGGCCGTCGCGACATGCAGACAAGGAGATCCTGAGGTCGGGAAAAGCACAGCGTTGCAACAGCACTCGCTGCACTCTTCCGATCGAAATGCAACGGAAAGTTCGAGAAGGTGACGCACGCACGAAGCTCACGACGTGCATACGAGGGGAGGGAATATCTTTTATATCCTCCCTAATGCTGTCTTCCGGTTCGAATAAAAACTGCAATACGCATGGTCACGGGGCTTTGCTCGTTATTGCATTCTGATCATGAATTCATGAATGTTTTAAGCTTCATCTAAATCTACATGTTCATTTATATGTATTTATTCATTTATTAATTATGATTCGATTAAATTACTCATACTTGCTAAATCTATTTAAAATATAATTAATATATTTTATAATCATTTTGACTGAAGATTTAAATAATAATAACGCGACTTTATTCGGGCGAGATTAAGATAATCAATTCTCTTCTTACATCTAACCCTTCTTCATATGAAATTTTAAAGGAGAAATAACTCTGGGTTCGAGTCCCAGTCATGACGCAATTTTCCACATCCCTTTATCCTTGGGGTTTAAGGCGCACACCTCGATGTGCTAAGTAAATACCTTATCCTTTTCCTTATTAAAAGAGATAGCTTTTAAAAAAAGTGCACAGATGAAAATTACTTTTTGGGTTTCAAAAGCTAGGTTTGCATTTAGCAAAATATACACCACAGTAGGAAAACGCCCACAAGAAGAGAGGTGTGTAAAACTTGCGAAACCTAAAAAGTTCCGTAAGTTTTAAGGAATGGGCAAGTTAAATCACATCTGAAAAGCAAAATAAATTAAAAAGGTACATCATTTCATGGGAATGTCAACTATAAAGTTTTTTTATAAAAATGTATCAGAAAAAGAACAATTTGAAGTAAAAATATTACGGCTTCAAAACAGGTCAATATCAAGTTAGCAGTAAAAATACTACGTTTGAAGATAAATTAAGGAAAATTAATAAGTTCATTAATGGTGATCAGCTTTGTCAATATTATTTGATAGAAGTTCTTTAGATAGAAGTAAGCTAACAAACAAGTGCAGGGCAAGAAGATAATGAAAATTCAATATATTCATTTTGGAAGGCATTACTCTTTCTCATCCTTTACATTTTACAATATAAATTACTGCAATAAACTGAACTTAAATTAGGGCTTTGCCCTGTAAATTTTAATAAACGAAAATTATTATATAATCGAAATTGCTCTTCGCTGCCTGACTGCTAAACACTGATATTTTCGTTAGCTTCGATGGCTTTGCAGAGGAGACTTTTTGAAAATGTAATTCCTCTTTCCGACAGATTTTTGGTAATAATGATTCCAACGAATGTATTTAAAAATGGCGTCAGTTCTTCCGTATGTATCCTCAGTTTTTGTAACCTCAATGTTTAGCTCATCGTAAAAATGAAAACTACTAGTAGAAATTAACTAATTAACTAGAAATCATCATAATGTCAACCTTCAAGGAATAACAGGTATGAAAAATAGCGATATGACTGTGGTTCGAACCCCAGCCTCCCACTTTCCAGGCAGATATTCTGTTCTATGATTACTTGGGACTCAGCCACACGGATTTTCATTGCTATTTCCTTTCCACCATCTTTGTGATTTCAGACATTCCCCGCCAGATTTCTTTAGAAATATTTTCTTTCGAAATACTGTGGGTCCCTTCTGGCAACAGAGGCATGGCATCATTCAATAAATAAACCGGAAAGTGGAAACGACTTCCACAGTCTAAGTGATATGAGTGAGTATAAAGAAATCGAGAAGGATTTTTGTGAATAAATTAATCAAAATATCATACGAGAGACTTTGTTTATTTATATGAGTACCCGAGATATACTTCAGAACGTTTTCGAAAGGTAAAGGGTCTAATAATTTGCTGTTACTTCAAGATGCACCTTCCCATTCAAAAGTTTTCGTTCGAAAAAATTCGTGAAAAAATTATTCAAAATATTGTATAAAAGTAAGTAAGATAATGAGAATTAAGAATAACGCTGAGAATTTAACTAAAGAGTAACAAATAATTCTATTGCATATTATGATAACTCATGACTGGCGATGGCTTAATTTGAGTCATGATAGCTGTTACATGAGTGATTTAGGTTATAAGTTTAGTTTTTTTATTGATTACTAAGGATTGAAGATTCAATTCATTCCGTATTCTCACCTTAATAAAAAGCCTATGAATATCCATTAATACCAGTCTAAAAATATTACATTCCAATAGTAATAGTATTGCTAAAAGTGCTTCGACAGCTGAGGTCATTTCGCAGGTAGGCCCCCAGGAATCGAACCCAGGACCGCTTTCATAGGAGTCGAACGCGTTGCCCACTTGGCTATCCGGAAACCCACTTATATTCCAGTAATATCTCCTAAAGTACATATAGCGAATGTATACGAGCGCTTAAACAAAATTGTTATAATAGAAATTATGAAGACAACGACGTGTTTACCACAATTTATACAATTTGTTTTATGAATGAATTATTATATCAAGCCGCAATATTCTAATATAAAGTTTAGTTTACTTGATATAGCTGTGATTGATTCTGAAATAAACTGCTACAACGTGCGGGAAAACGGTTTTCTCCGTTGCACAATTGCAAGAAATGCACTCAGTGAGACTTGTCCTTGGGTCTGCAGCGGAAAATGGAACTGATAATAACAAGTTTATCTTTCGGCGTAGGTTTTTGCTGAAGCAAAAGTAGCTAGCCAATAACTCCTTTTATCTATGTGTTTTACGTCAAAGGAGTAACTTTAAATACCGTAAATTACGACGAAGAATTCCATTGTTTTATATGTTTGTCTATCTATAGAGATAGCGAAGAAAATTCTCTGCTGGAGGTGTTGGAACCATAATTTACGGAGCTATTCCTCCTATGAAGTCTTAGAATACGTGACGCACTAACTCTATTCCAACTAAAAACTACTTAGAGAGAAGTCTCATGCAGAGATATTTGGCGAAGCAGTAGAAAGAAACGGTATCTAACTTACAATGTGAGAAAACATTTACGTCTCCCATAAATGCAGGTCGTATTATCTTAAAGCTATCAGTTTGCAAAACTTTAACGTGTCTCATGCTGAACCATTACTGGCGACCTTCTTGCTAATTTTTATTTGAAGAACTTACAGATGGCAGCCTTTCCAACATAGCAAACAATGAAAGTATTAATGATCCTCCAAATTGGCTCAGTATAATTATATAAGAAATTAAACTCGTTATACATCGTGATACCTTCAAAAAAACTTTGTAATCCCCTTATAATATTTACTTTAAAAATGTATTTCTTAAATTATTAATTTGTAATAGAATATATTTATTTTATGTGTATTTGTTGGTCAATGTTCTGTTTCTTTTAGGATTTATTATTTGTTCAAGAATATGATCTCTATAATCCATTATCTATAAGGAAAAGTTCTTAGGTATAATTGATCTAGGAAATAATTCCAGGAAAAATACATCATGAAAAGTCCGGTAAAAATTGCTATGCATAATTCCAATTAATTAGCTATAAGTTCTCTAAAAAATGTGCAAAAATGATCACAATTACACTAATTCGCAATTATTCATTTTGCGTGCATAAGGGAGGTAATGAGAATAAAAAGATGCAAAATAGATATGGTACAGATGTCAAATAGTTGTTATGAAAATAAATATGAATTCCAATGGTCGAAATTATGTAACATATAAATTATCATGTTAATCGAGTACTTACTTGATACGCTTAATCAATGGTCTTTTAACATTCGAATAAGTAAATCTGAAAGTTTACCATAGATCTAGTGTACGATGGAGCAATCATAAATACGCAGATATGGAGTTACGCGATATAATTTTCCTTCCATTGCGATATAAGGTTAAAAACAAGCTGACTGTAAGGTTAGTACAAGCTGATTGAAACTAACTGTTAGTTAGTTACAAGCTGATTGTATTCATTCGTCACCGATGTACTTTCATCGAAGAAAATTCTCCTTGTTTCAATATAAGTACCCACACAGAGAATTCAGACGCACTGTACATATAGTTGCTAAATGACTCTAAAATAATTATTTAATCGCCTTCGTTAGACTGTAGATTAAAGCATTCAGAAAAGACTAACGAGCACTTACAAGTCGCAGAAAATTATGAATTCTGTAACAGATACAAAATTTTCCTTCCCTAGCAACAATGGAAACGAGAATAATTCCTTTACATTCCATAGCAAATAACTGAAAAAGAATATCAATCACAGCAATCATACAACGTCATGCTTTAATTAAAATTCATATCCTTCCTTAATATACTAATTGGTATACATATAAATGAAAGCGGCAGAAAATTTCAGGATTTTTTATATATTAACCTGTTATCTCCTCGGAAGCAAATATTTCATCCTAAAGAAAACCGTTAAACCTTTATGCAATTGAAAAAAGTGCGAATTTAGCTTTTCAATAACCTTCTTTAAATAATTATGTAATCCAAACATCAACCTTATTTCGCTTCCAATCCCGATATCAATCTTTTGCTGATTAACGGTAAACATCGGTATACTTCACCGATTTTCACTATCTTTATCCGCAAAATAGATTATTTCAATCAATGACAATCAATTGGAAGTACCATGATAAACATTGGAATATCATTTTAACGCATTTTTCCTTCGGAATATGCGATTTTATTATTTTCTATAATGTATGTACGGGTAAATTAATTTGGAGGACTCGGTTATTTACTAATGCCAAATAACTTTCTTCCGTTTAATTGGCGACAAATTGTCATAACCTCGTGATCAATTTTGCGGCCCTAAAGATATCCAGTAACACGAAAAAAACGTTTAACATTTTTATCAATTTTCTCTATCCTCCTCAGAGTATGTCAAATTTTAAGATACGTCAACTTTCATATGACCATTCAACCGATATCCATCAAGTCAATGCTTCCACCAAATAATTTAAAATCAGTAACAAACAAAAACCTTACCCAAACTTCTCCTTTCCAGCCAGTGCTATTTTCGTTTGCATTCGTTTACAGCACTTTTCTCAACCTCCTTTCAGTCCCTTTTCGCACTCATTCTTCCAGTTCTCCTAGATAAATCTTAGTTAATCATATTAAAAGACACCCCATAGCTATATAATTATAAAGCTACGAAGCTGGGAATTCTTATACATTATGACGAAAAATTCTACTAGCAGTCTTTGATACCTTAAATATTTCGCTTTTGCATAAATTAATTCCGTTTAAATCAAACCGTCTTAGTTTTTAAATCAGATGCTCATAACATCTTCAATAGAACAATTATTTTGCATTTAATGCAGCTAACGATAAATTCTAATGTAATTATTTGCTCGAATAGTTCATTCAATCGAGATAACGAATCGATCTCATATAACTGACTTAACAAGATGAAATTGAGAAATGAAATTCGAAGCATGGCAACGGAGGCGGCCAACGCCTCTGAATAATGCAGGTTTGCGAGTTGGTCAACGTCCGGTCAACCGCTGCAAGTCTGGAGAGCTTCGACCGGTTTTGGAGGCATGAATGCACTTCAAATGTGCAGCGCATATCTGAAGGCGCGTTGCACCGATGAAGTAAAAAGGTCGCCTTCTTGCATAACAGGGCAAATTAGGTATATTAAAGATAAGACTACTATTTTGTAGTATTAGTAGTATTATTAAAAGTGCTTCGACAGCTAAGGTCATTTAGCACATAAGCCCCCACCGGGAATCGAACCCAGGACCGCTTTCGAACCGAAGTCGAACGCGTTGCCCACTTGGCTATCCAGGAGACCCCGACTACTATTTTTAATAAAACTTTAGTAGCCTTCAATACTCTCCATATAGTTGCGTAAGAAAGTCAATGTATTATCATTTAGAATAGACTCCATGGAAAATGTAGCAATTTATAACAATTTTAAATTAACCGATTTTTATGCATAATTTTCAATGAAAATACTATAGAGGGGAGATGAGGAAGAAGGATGTGATTACGTAATATTTTAATAAAATTAAGCTGCGATTGCGTCATCTTTTCAATGGCTCCCATAAGGCATGTCTTACATAACTAAAACTTCCCACAAAACAACATTTTATGTTATGATTAATAAGACCTCGTTATTACGAAAGTATATCAAACTAGCAAATAATGAGAAAGAACAATTCAGCTTTAAAAAAAAGGAATAGTATAAATAGAAACTTGGAAGCAATAATTATACCTTTCAAGGCCATGACTCTTATCTAGGAAGTTCCAACGTAGACAGTAAAATAAAGTTTAAGAATTAAAGAAACTGTATTTTCTTGGTGTATGATCTTGGTCTAAGATGATATACTCCACATTTCTTTGTACAATTCAATAATGGCTCATAAATACAGCAATTTGTAAAGTGAAAGGTTTATAAGGAGAAATAAGATTGCATCAATCAAATACAAAGCCATAATAATTGCAGTTAAACAGTGACGGCACCTATTCTCCCTGACTATGGAAACAAATATATATTAAATATACAAAGGTTATGTTAAAATAATTACAACGGATGCACAAGGGAAGTTGTATGAAAACGATGAGTAATCGTAAACAAAATCTGTGTACATAAATATATTTAATCATATGCCACAGCTCACAATAACGGGAACTTAACAAGTTCGAAAGTTCAAATAACCCATATTAGTACGCCCTAAAGTTTGCTAAAAGAACGACAGGTCTCCACAAGACTACGCATAGGACGATCATAAATTTAATCACTATACATTTCGACATTACGATATTTTCTAGTGTGCAAGAATTCCATTCACCCAAAGTATTAAATGAAAGGATGAGTGCAGATTTCTAAACTTAGCTCACGACACAAATGAAGACAAAATCGAGTTCCGTAACAGAAACGTTACGCAAAATGCAATGGCGAATGAGGGAGTCTTTCGGCCAGCAAACATCTAAAAACGAATGCATTGCGTCATCATACACGAATGCATTACGGGTTGCAGGCTTATGCTGAGGATAACATTCAGCTCGTTCTTACACTCAGAAAACTCAATGATAAACATGCTAAAAGACTGGTAATATGCAAGCCAACAGTAAATATGAAAGACTGAATATATTACAACACACGATAGGCCATATTCATCGATTCTGAGAATTTTACACGTTAACTTTATCGTTACTGAATTTCGCTTATGATACAGGTAGGCAATGAAAAGTTTGCTTGTAATGTTTGTTACAGTAAACATGTTGTGCTTAAAACACTAAAAGAAGTTAGAAAGCGGTTTTATTATTGGAAAATAGAACAATAGAAGCGACCCAAAAAGAAATTCTAATATACGCCTGTATTTAGGCAACCAAACATACGAGATGCTTTTCGGGAAAGTTGTGTGAATAATATTGCATGTGAAATAAGAGGAGATAGAAAAATGTACTTTGCTTGAGCGCGGTAAAAAAAAACCACTCTCAGCTCCGTGTGATTATTGTGAAATAGTTTCGCCAAACCTGCAATCGATACTCAAGAGAATTGTGAGCGCTACCGGGTCCGGGTCGAAACTTCTTATGTCTTTTCGCAGTTGTTAAAAATCATAACAACCGCCAAACAAAATAACAGCCTATCTGATCTTTCTAACAATGCATTTTTTTAACAATCATTCAACTTTCGCAGACGGAATAATACATGAGAAACATGTAAACGCAATCCAATGCCATATAAAAGCTGCTTCCAAACAGAAAAATTTACAGGCTTTAATATGAGATGAAAGAATACTACCCAAAGTAGTAGAGCCATTAGGTATGAAATACAGGCATTACCTAATATATAACAATTCAAAAACTATGAATTACATAATTAACATCTGGACATTCAACTTCGATTTTATCAGATTAGTCAGATTTCATCAGAGGGACAGTACAATCGAAAATCTGAAAGATTTTCCATTGGAGTGTCCGCTAAGATCAATAAACGAAATATCTCAACGTAGGGTTAAAAAATATCAGTGATTTCTAAAAGATGAACCAGACATACTATGATATATGAAACCAGACAGCGAATTCTAGCGACCAAAAAATGAGTTTTCGCGTTTAGAATTTTACGGGGTATGTGTACGGAATACTTGTACACAGAAATGGGTGGAAAATAAACTTTTCAAATTGAGGGACAGCGGTTAAACAATAAAACGAACTAAAGGGCCTTGGGGAATGGGTAATGCTTCGTGGAAATATATATTGATAGCGAAATGTGTCGTATAGTAACAAACTTGGTCTCGCATCTTCCGTAAGTTAAGAGACAAATTCAAGAGAAAACTTCACAGCCTGGGCGTGAAGTAACCCAAGTAAAGGCATTAGAATATCTTCAAGGAATTTCCCCTGAGTAATGGATCACAAGAGTAAGTTTAATTGAAAAGAGGAACAGAAAAGCACTTCCTCTTCCTATTATGGAACCCGGAAGCATTTTATCTGCTAAAAGGGTTGCGAGCACTGTCCCATATTCATTTCCTTTCCACGCATCAAAGTTCAAATGGATTGGATCAGAAAAAAATATCATTCCTATAAAGCGGCATGTATTTTAAGGGAACGGACGTGAAACCACGATAAGAACCTTAGTAGAGCGAAAGGAAACGGAAGCTTATGGTGTAGACTTTCCTAGGCGATAACCAGAATTTCCCCCTTAAAAATGGCCTACCATATAGAAGTTGTCTTCGAACTTTTTTTAAGCTTCGTTTACCTCAATTATGAGGTGTAATTTGGGACAACAGCCCTACCGAAATTTCAATGTTCCGTTACTTATTTTAACTTAAAGTTCAATATAATTAATGCTCTACGAACTACCACAGCTACAATGCTTTCAATGCGATTGAAAAATTTGTTGTTCGTGCTGTTTAACACCCAAGTATTTTCCTGTTTTCTTATAATTTTTTAACATTTAAAATCCAAATAATCAATTCCTTATCTTCTTGGTATTGTATGTGTGTTTGTATTTTAATTATTTTATAATATGTCATATTAAAATGTTGTATTTTTACCTTTGTATTTACTCGTATAAACTTTTTGTGTTGTTCTTTAATTTAGTATAGCGCATATAATTAGAAACATCTGTTTATGCTAAATAAATAAATAATGATAATATATATAAATGTCATAATATTTGACATACTAATGCATCGATATACATGTTGAAAAAATAATCTGATAACAATGAAGTTGAAAGTCCAGATGTCATATATATATAAAGCTATTTATCTCAGAAACGGCTTGACTTAGAGATCTGAA
>KZ308742.1:322775-334399 GCA_000376725.2 Ladona fulva
TTTTTTGTGCTTAGGAGGACCAGATATATACGATAATAGATATATTTTTAAACTAAATTAAGTCCCGTCATACTTGACGGGGGCGTTTACTAGTTAATTATATAATTCATATTTTTTGAACTGTTATATATTAGGTAATGCCTACATTTCATACCTAATGGCTTAAGTTTTTCATTACGTCAACATTCTTATACTTCTAAATTAAATTTGAGAATAAAGAAAAATTTTGCTTATTTTCCTCAGTCAGAAGAGGTGGTGAATGTATGTTATAAAGTGAGAATAATTTGGATCTGAACAATATCACATTTGAAAACGTTTATGAAGATATCAGAATATAGATACGAAAAATAACGTAATTTTCGGAAAATAGCCATAAAAATTGGATTATAAAAGTGTGTACAGAGCTACAAACTTCCTGTAATTAAAAAAATCACGGCGATTAATATATAATTACAAAATCGAAAACTTTTCAAAAATTAGGCATTCATGCCTAATTTTCACGGTAAGGATATTCGCTACTTTCAGAATCTTCATTAAATATTTTCGAAAGTAACGCCAACCAGAATATGCCCTCTGGTGACCAGTTATCAAGGTTATCGTTACAATGTGTGGAAAAAGTTGATATGACGCCAGTATTCCAGACCTGCAACGTGACCGAGATTCGCGGGTTGCCGTTGATTCAGGGGTTCTTAGAATCACAGGTGATAATTCTTTCCAAGAATATGTTTTGTGAAAGCAACGGAAATTCTTGCCATTCAATCCAAAAAAATTCCATCGCTGTCTCTACGTTTGCACGCTACGCTTTCCGGAGAAGCTTCCACTAAAAACTCACGTGGAAATTTCTTAAATTATTCGAAAGATAACACTACCATAAGACAAATAACGGAAACATTGAGTTTTTATTTTATGTGTTTCGTTGAAATTTACGTAAACTTGGGCTATTACGGAGAGCCATAATATTATGTTTCTCGGAAAAGGTAACCTGTTATTTTTCTTTCGAATAAAAATTGAATAATCCTGAACATTACGCTAAACATTAAATCTAATGTTTAGCTTTCTCCTCAAAGAGTACAAATTATTCGTATAATAGAAGATGATAAAAATTTGAGAGCTTATAACATTATGAGTTCTTTAACGACTCATTAATTCAAGCGTCACATCTGACTATTCAGAATAAACAGAGGAAGATTAAATATAACTGCAATTGAGGATTCTAATGTATGAATAGAAATTTCCCTGAAAACCGCAACAAGCTGAAGATATCTCAATAAACAAGCATGCATGTTCAACAAGAAATTCTCTGTAGTGTAGATGGAGAGATTTTAATAATAAGATTTCTAAACATCACTTGAGAATCTAAATATACTTAAAAAATAGTAAATTAATTTTCCTAAACGTTTCCTCAGCCAAAATTTTAAAAACTCTATAAGGTAAGGTTTAGATACTTTTACCTACGTAATCTAGTTAGTATTTTTCATTTGAATATAATAACCTAACTAAAAAGAAATCGAAACCGTAATAAAGGTGTAAATATAAGTACCTCGTTCATTTTATGATAAGAAAACGTGGTAAAAAAATTTAGCAGATACTTGATTTCTGATACTGCTGGTTAAACAAGAATATGAAGAAAATATAGTAAAGGACAGCTCTTATTGAACCAATGAAAAAGATGAACATCTTGCTATTTCTATAGAATTGATTTCACACAAACAGAATGATCACTTTTGGATGTGGATATCGCAGGGTTATAAAGGAAACTAACTTTCTAAGGACTCACTAAGAAGATTTACTAAGGATGTTTTCTACGGTATATGTCCTTAAGATTTTATGTTTTTCACACATTTAAGCGCAGAATAATTTAATAAAGGATAATGTAACAAAAATATAATGGAATATGATATCTTAATGCGGGAAGTAAACCGTAGATCAACAATTTCAAACCATTATAAAAGAAACCATTAAATTATGCATGTTATTCATGCAAAATAAGCCTAGGGTTTCTGCTAGACCCCATATATGATAATTCACGCTGGCTTTCACATTCGAGATACCCAAAATTTGAAATTTAAAATATCTCGGACATCATAGAGACGTCTTCTCATACAATATAAATTTTTCCTATATTTGCTGCATATTAAAGATTTAAAGCACTACGCCTGTATCGTGAGGATTTTTAATTCACCAATACAATAATAATGAACATATGCTACATCAACAGCAGTAAATATCAGTATACAGACGCAATTTGCATCGTATACTGTATCATCAGGTGCGTAAAATTTTAATTGTTGCTTTTGGTAGGAATTATTCTTATATTCTATTTTAGTTACATCAAAAGATAGCATTACTAAAGATAATATGTTGTAATTATCAAATATTTTGAAACATATNTGACTTTCTCTCATCGTTCAATCAAAATCAACTTTACGATATTCATCGAAAGTTTTATTTTCCCATTTCCACGCGAATTCAGCGGACCGTATTTCCCCAACTTAAGAGACGAACTCGCAAACTCGACGCACCCCTATTTTGACGGGCATAATGTGGAAAAAATAAAAAAGCAGCAAACCCCAGACTCCCTGGCAAAATGCCTCACGCTATCGAAGAGTCTTCTATTTCTACTGGCTTCGCACCCTTCTGGTATGGCTGCAGAGAATCCGTTTTCTCCAGAAATAATACGGAAATATTTGTATTTCGTAGCTGAAGTTGACTGCAGAAATCCAGACCTTTAAGTCGAGATTCTTAGAAATTAATTACTTGAAATAAATTCGGGAAGTCCAGACACATTCCATCAAGGTGTTTCGAGGTACTAGTACATGTTGGCAGGCCCATAAAATCTCTGAAAACTACCCCTTGCAAAGGAACACCCCTTCACCTTGCCCTTGACTACCCAGAGGCTGGCCTTGAGCGCATCAGACGTTCATTGAATTGCATGGACATTTTAAGGAAAAACCTCTTCTTACCTGTCCACAAATACGTTTTCTTTGCCGAAAAACATACCAAATTCTAAATCCAATCCACGAATTGGTTTATCATTTAATTTAGTTCCATCGATATTACGTTAAAAAACTCAAGGGAATCTTCTAAATGTAAATTAAATTCTTAATAAATCTAACAAAGTTTTGCAAGAAAGTAGAGAATGGGTCTATTTAAATCAGCAGTAGAATTTTAAATCGAGGAATTGCGGATTATTAATGCAAACTGATCGATGCATATTCGTAAACCTTTTAAAAACCCTACAAAAATATCCATTACTATTGCTAAATTAATTTATTTAACCTTTAATTCATGGTAATATGCCTACTATTATCAAATATAAAAATCCGTATCTATAATCTCAACGTTTTTGTGAAAAGACGAGGGAGGTTGATTAGGCACACCTTATGTGAGTAATGATAGTCTGCCGTAGAAAATAACGGAGGGGAAGAATTATAGGAAAATACGTAGATTTGATAATGAGAGGTAAGCTGCTGTTAAAGTTAGGAATTATGAGGTAGTAAACCAATGGACTGGGGACAGAACGACCAGGAAAGCTGCGACAAACCGATCCTCGAAATTTCAGCCAATGATAATGAATCTTAACTTAAAATTTTGCCACAAGTTTGCAGGGAGTATGAGTAATTTGGCATTTAGAACGCGTATTTAGAAGTTGACGCAGAATATTATGGTCGTGTGTACACCCTACACACTCTAACCGACTATTCTTTCCTAGAATTAATGTATAAAAAGATTTAACATAATTTTATAATCAAAGAGATTTTTCGGCTGGAGTGTTTTATATTTAACCTCCGTCCGCGCTATCTTAAAGTTTGTCGAGGGCAAAAATCAAAAGGACGCCCTTTCCTTGTTTTCAGGAGATCTTTCGACAGAGACTCACTACAAATTAAATCAAGTAGTACTGGATGGCGTTTAGAACGGATAAAGTCAACGCTACCTCAGGCGTACCTCAAGGCAGCGTAATCGGACCTCTACTCTTTCTGATACATATCAATGACCTGAGTGACGAGACTAATAGCAAAGTGAGGATATTTGTGGATGACTCGGTAATATATAGTAAAAGAGTCGCATTCCGAACTCTACCAATATCTATTAACTTCCTGCGCGGCGGGAAAAGGTTAACGGGAAACGCAGTTTACATTCCATTCCGCAAAATACCCGGTCACAAACTCCTCCCTATCCTGCGAGAAAGATACAGATGTGCTAAGATGGATGGATGGACGCGGCAGAGAGCGTATTTCCTCCGCCGCTTGATCGCACAAGGAATCATTAGCCTCGCACCCAGTGACAGCGACTTCGCGCTTTCTGTCTTCGAAACATTAGTTTTCCGCGCGAAGGGTTCGATCTCTGTAGAGACGGCAACAGCTTAAAAAGGAAGGCTCTGCACTTCTTCCCCTCGGCCCTTCCCTTCGCGTCTGCACAGCCCCTCTCCCCGCCTGCATCGCCCTCCCCTCGGTCTGCAAGCAACGCCCCCACCGACACCCATATCAGACGAATATCGCCTTAAAAAGCGCGTCGGGGGAATTATTCCCTCCAAGGACCAAGTGCCGAGGGATTATTTTTCCCTACCCCTCCGATGCTCCCGTTCATCTCTCAACCCCTCGCTTTGCAACGGCTGCGGTAATTTTCCCGAAGAAGTGCCCGTCATATGAGATTGCTGTTTAAATGGATTGACTGAGATTAAAACTCACACTTAGCCGAGATTAAAGTTTCAAAGGATGGCTATGCGTAAGAGTGATACCTAAAACAGTTTGATAACCACGGCAAACGGCAACTGTTTTCAAGTAATCCATGACTATTATCAAACGGGCGGCTTTTAAGTTATTGACTGTATAAGACCTCGTACATCAATTTACTGCGAACGAGTTTCTGTCTGCAACGGATATTTAAATATTTTAAAAATTACGTAATCTTAATGAAAACCTGCGGTAATTAAACCAAATCATCTAAGTTAGGTAACTAATTAAATTCCTTTCTACTCAGAATCAACCCTTTGCGCACTGTTGAGACTTCTTAATTAGATCTAATCTTAAGTATGACTATTGAGATACTTTAAGGGGCCTGCTGGGACACGTCAGTACTCTTGGGCCCAGTACTATAATACATACTTAAACGGACTTCAATTTTCACTTCAGGGCCCGGTATTATATTGTTCTGCAAGAGTTAAAGTGAAGATCATAGTTAATCTCCTACATATATATGATAGTTTAGCATGGAGGACTATAATCTTCACTTTAACTCATGCAAAACAATATAATACCAAATACTACAGTGAACATCAGTTAAAGAACTAAGTGTTAAAAATACGTTATAATTCCCCGCCTTAGTATTTGAAGTAGTCGATGAAAATTAGATTAACATATTTTCTCACTCTATAAGAAATGCATAATACATTTTTAAATATTTGAATAATAATCATTCTAAAAATATTGCAACCGCTATAAAGGCTAACCGAAAATTTCGTAATTCAATGGAGCTATAGGTTAGTAATAAGTTTTCTATGGTATTAGAATTAGAAATAAAAAGCTTTCCGGAGAATTATTTTTCATCCCTAGCTTAATCAACCACTATTTAAGGAGATAGTGAAAACGCCATGACTTTCTCTCATCGTTCAATCAAAATCAACTTTACGATATTCATCGAAAGTTTTATTTTCCCATTTCCACGCGAATTCAGCGGACCGTATTTCCCCAACTTAAGAGACGAACTCGCAAACTCGACGCACCCCTATTTTGACGGGCATAATGTGGAAAAAATAAAAAAGCAGCAAACCCCAGACTCCCTGGCAAAATGCCTCACGCTATCGAAGAGTCTTCTATTTCTACTGGCTTCGCACCCTTCTGGTATGGCTGCAGAGAATCCGTTTTCTCCAGAAATAATACGGAAATATTTGTATTTCGTAGCTGAAGTTGACTGCAGAAATCCAGACCTTTAAGTCGAGATTCTTAGAAATTAATTACTTGAAATAAATTCGGGAAGTCCAGAAACATTCCATCAAGGTGTTTAGAGGTACTAGTACATGTTGGCAGGCCCATAAAATCTCTGAAAACTACCCCTTGCAAAGGAACACCCCTTCACCTTGCCCTTGACTACCCAGAGGCTGGCCTTGAGCGCATCAGACGTTCATTGAATTGCATGGACATTTTAAGGAAAAACCTCTTCTTACCTGTCCACAAATACGTTTTCTTTGCCGAAAAACATACCAAATTCTAAATCCAATCCACGAATTGGTTTATCATTTAATTTAGTTCCATCGATATTACGTTAAAAAACTCAAGGGAATCTTCTAAATGTAAATTAAATTCTTAATAAATCTAACAAAGTTTTGCAAGAAAGTAGTTCATAAAAAATCTTTTGGAAAAATATCGAGGTCTATAAGATGAAACTTTAAATGAGAATACAACATAAAACATACGTTCATAAAAACATAATTATGAAAACAATCAGAAATTTAATTAATAATTTAATAAGAAAAATATCATTAAAATCTTTCAAAAGAGAAATATTCATAAAAGGTAAGGTAAATAAGAGAATGATATGATGAATGGCAATACATTTATCAGCCGTATAATTTAATGGCTAACAAACAAAATTTTTCACAAGAAGCAAAAATGCAAAACTCCATTCATACCTTTACCGCCCAACATTAGATATTGCTCTTGATTGAACTGGTTAAGGCTTGAATGACTGTGGTAATTAAATAGAGCTAACACTTAAGAACATTTGGAATGATTCTAAAATATTTTAAAGCTGCTTACGAATCGAAGCTCTATTAACCTTTAAAATGTCATAAATGCAAATAATTTTGTTTGGATAGTAAAATAATGGAGTTAAGGAACTGCCGAAATACGGTTTCTTACAGAAACTGGAAAAAGATAAATTAACGGAGATTAATCCGCAAAATTGTTTACAAATCCTTCCTTCGCGATGGTCATCACACCATGGTCCAATTCCTTGAATACCGGTCTGATGCCATCAAAAGACCGCTTGATGCAGAATGCTTTCACCTTGACCCACGAGATCCGCATCTTCACAAGGTCGCGCATCTCCGAGCCGAGACGGCTGGCTAAGAAAAATGCAGAGCTAACGGACAAAAAAAGTGCATCCTCCAGAAACGAACGAGGCAAAAAACGGGGAACAAACCTTTTGGAAATTCTAGCACGATACTAGACTACGACATAATATTTACAAAATAAGTCGCTTAAATATTTCGAGATGTGCAAAATTATAAGATGGTTTCTTAGAGAGATGGACTACATGCCGTAGGACTATTCTCAGGGTACACTAATTAGCCTAGACTCGAACGCGGGACATCAGGATAGAAATGCCTAAACTCAAACCAAATGCGGTCGTCATTGATATAGATGTAAAACATATATGAAAATATCTAGGCTATAATTTCTTAATACCGTAGCCTAATTGACAAAATCTAGGAGGTAAAACAAAAAGTTGGATAGCTACGGCTGCAACAGAAATTAGCCATTTGCCTAAATAGAGACTGCCAAGGAAAAAAAATGTATTTATTACAGCGAAGGAGAAAACGGAAAATATACAGTAAGTGAAAGAAACATCTTGAAATTCCTATGAACACGATTAATATAAAGCATTATTTTGCATTAATTAAAAAAATGTCTGTCTTTATAAACAGTAAGTAAATGATATAATAGCCATCTATGATTAGACAATAAAATAAACTCCGTGATCTTCCTAAGCTGATATTAAAATTATTAAAATAAAAAAACCGTTTACAGGTAAACTTCTAAATTTCATTATTACATAACATCTTTCTGAAAGTGAGAGACGATGCATCTTCCGCATCAGGAGCGACGAAAAAGTTGAACCTGCTGCAATGTCCGCACACCCAATTATAATGGCTCAAAATCATTCTGCCTAATCAGAAGACCTTTCCTTTCATTGTCTGTGAGCTTAAAAGGGCATAAAAGCATGGATGAGCGATTTATATTATATGGACCCACTTCCCGAGAAATAGAATCCCGACGTCTGGACGAGAAACCGGTCTCGCTGCTTTTCCTCCATCCCGCCGTTGCAGACACGACCGATTGGTGAGATCCGCAGATCACATGATCAAACGCCCGCGTCCGCACGCGGGACGTGCAATGCCACGCGAGCCAGACTGCGGCGAATTTCACCTTGGCATTGAATTAACGAATAGTTTGTAGCCTCCGAGTTGGTTCAGGGGCGTGGGCAAATATCAAGAGCATAGCGTCTGCGAGATCTGAATACGATTCCACTGGGAAATTAGACTTTCCATCAAAGATGCCGAGTCAGTTAAGGCACTAATCTGGTGCAATGAGTTGCATCTAAACTTAAATATTTCTATACTTAACACATTCAAATGATTTTCGAAAATTCGTCTACGATCTATCAGGATGATAACGCCCGTTATTTCTTAAATATTTCCGAATTGATAGATTTTTATTTGGTGAAATTTATTAATGTTACTTGTTGCTTAATTGAATAATTTTTCGTAGAGTATTTTAAGAGGTTAACATAATATATCTCTGAGGTCTTCGGATAAAATCGGGTTCATTTGGTGAATTTTGATGAATGAATTAAATAAAGTTATTNCATGGTTTTTGTAGTGGTCTTAAATTTTTTTGTAAATTATAGCTCTGTAAATTATAAATAAGCGTAGTTTGGAAACTAATTTAGTTAATCGGGGAGGTGATTAAATACTAATTTTCTGTAGTTGTACATGTAGAATTTTGTAGCGATATTTTTGTAAGCTGCACATTGTAATGTAAATTAGCGTCGCCACCTGACTTTCCGACTAACTGCGGCGGTATTGCACCATAAATAAATGATATTCAAAGCCTTTTTTATATCATAACCACAAGGTTGACCGCACACATTGTACTTAAATTTATATTGGTGTTTTTTGCACTGAAAACCTCAGTAATACTCTTTCATCTAGGTACAGAATTAATCTCATTAAAAATGCGTCCTGAATAGTTACAAAAGTTTCCGATGTTTGTCGCACAAAGAAATATGAAACAGCTACAAAAAATCACAGATGAGCAAGAACTTACCCCGCCATATGCGAAGGTCGCATGCACCTGTGGAGTCTCTGGAAAGGAGATGTGCTTTAAGCTCCATTGCCGGTGCATCGGAAGTGAGAATCGAAAAGCAAACTTGCGAGAGACGAATTATTTTTCCCGAGTGACGTCATCTCCAAGAAGGGATGTGCCCGAGAACGAGACAGCGTCTGGAGAAAAAAAATCAAGGATAAGTTTCGGCGGCAAATCACTGCACAAAGAAAAGCATTTTCTCTGATACGGAGTACTTTTTGGAAGAGCGCCCAGACAATCTTTCGTTCCATGAAAAGTGGAATGATAAAACCCGAAAACATTTTCTTGTTACTCGTTAAAGATGTGAGGATGTAATACATACGGCGTTTACCGATGTTTACAGGGAAGGCGAAACTAACATGAATTGGTTGCATAAAATACGTTATATAAAATTTGAGAATTTTCCTTCGAGAAACCAAGAGGAAGTCGAAAGTAAAAAATTCCACTGGAACTCCATGCGTGAAAAGAAATGCATGAAATTCATCTTCGTCTTTCGTTGAGCGAATTATTTTATAAATTTAGAAATAAAATAAATTAAGCAACTTTAATAGAGTTTTAACTTTAATAGGTGATTGGGTCACCAGATCTTAGAGTAAATTCACATCTAAAATTCGGCCGTTCTGAATTTTGCGTTGCGAACAAATCATGGTAATTTGGTTTCAGATTTCCGGAAAAGTACCATTAGAGCGTAGAGATAGCTAATCAAATCAATACAACACAGTGATGTAAACTAAATACAGTGGTGTAAAGCAGTATGCATTCACAAATTTAAGTTAGAGAGAAAAAATTAACATCCTAATAATTAATTTAGAGTCAGGTAATTTGAAAGCAGCCAAAAAGCGATCCGATAAAAGGTACGAATCTCAGACATGCAGAAGATTTTTTAATTATCGCGTGGCGAAAATCTCAGACGTCTCATGTGGGATGGAAAAGCGAGAATTTTGAAACCTCTTCGGTAAAAAGAAAAGTGTCGCTTTCTCCTGACTGGGCGGGGAGGAAATGCAACAGAGAAGAGGAACAAAAAACGTACCAGACGGCGGGAATGGGAGAGAGCAAAAAATAAGTTGCCAAGCGGCTCGAGAGGGAGCGAAAGAGAAAAAAATACAAAGGCCTCATGCACCAAAATTACGCACTTAAGAATTTGAAAAAAGAAGAATTCCGCCTTTGTGAGAGCGACGCTTAGAAAGTTTGACGCCTTCCTTAACACCCCCGTCTTTTAAAGCCTTTTCCATTTCTCGTTATTTTTCGGGAAAAGGAAAAGTATGCGCATTTTAAGGCACTCTTACCCCAACTCGTCTCCGTGGAAAATCGGAAAATGAGATTCTCGGAAGTAAAAATTTCGCAGCATATATTGCAGAGAAATTGTGACTGGGACATGTAACATTGCGACAATTTGGAACTGGTTGAAATTTTCGAATATTTTTACACAAATCCATGGCACTGAATACATAAAAGAACTGTATGGATTCTTAGCACGCCGAATATATGGTGAGCGACATAATTGATTTGGGTTGAAAAAATGTATTTTCGAATGAATTTCTCAAATTCGATATCTTTCTTTGTTGTTGGAATATTTACCACTCGAACGCGGTAGTCATTATCAAAATTATTCGCACAATTAGAATTTGCACCAATAATTAATTTTAAAATTTTGGCCTATATTCTAAAGCTTCCTTTGAAGAAGATCGTGTCAAGGTAATAGAGCGAGGAAAGATCGTATGGTAAATTGTTTGATAAACTGTACTACGAACATTTTCAAATACCATTCCAAGCCTAATTAATTTCATTTTGTTGAAATACAGCATCAGAAACTGTTTGCCATAAAGTCGTACTTTCAAAAACCTTCAGTTTTAGAGAAGATTTTCGTCAAGGTTAAACCGAGTGGGGTGCAGGAAGATACTTTCACTTAATTTTAATTTCCATCATATATGGAGGTGTATCCCAAGGGGATTCGTCATTCCCGTCATTTACTCAACTGCAGGTGTGTCAGTGATGCCAGCTCACTTAAAGATCAAGACGAAAACAACATTTTGAGAGTACCAAAATTCAGTAAATTAACATTCAATATTGAAAAATAACATGCGCCTCTATTATATTCAAATAATAATATACTAAAAACCTATCAATATCCCATAACCTATCTGAGTACACACAGTAATAACTAGTTTTAGTTTATATCATTCTCTTTGACTGATTGATATACAGTTATTACTGTGTGTTCTATTTGTCAATGATCAAAATATATTTATTCATTCATGTTTTAATTCGAAAATAACAAAGGAAATTGCAAAAAAATTGTTTCATGTGCTTAATAAACTGCTTCATTGTTTCCTTTTCCGATATAAAACATTCCTTTTCAGTTACTATATTTGGTGACCAATGTTTTTTTATTTTATTTTATATTCTGATATTGTGTATTTGTATACGCAAGGTTTCTGGTGGATTGATAAATGAACATGGTTTTTGTAGTGGTCTTAAATTTTTTTATAAATTATAGCTCTGTAAATTATAAATAAGCGTAGTTTGGAAACTAATTTA
>KZ308742.1:335156-349612 GCA_000376725.2 Ladona fulva
TCAAGGTCGCCAATGAGACATTAAGCAACTTTAATAGAGTCGCTTAATTTTTGAGATAAATAGATAGGGGGCATACTTTGTCAAGTTCACTCTCATGACGATTTAAATTATAAAATTACGATTAGTAATGACGTTAGCGCACCGAGTCAAAATCAAATTTAGAGATATCATACTAGTAGTACCGCGGAAAAATATTTATAAGACTGAATTTGATTTTCTCTGGTGATTGGGTCACCAGATCTTAGAGTAAATTCACATCGAAACTTCGGCCGTTCTGAATTTTGCGTTGCGAACAAATCATGGTAATTTGGTTTATAAGAAGGGTAAAGGCTACCTCTGAGTTCATTACCACGAAAACTCATTCTTTTACTGAATAATATTTGAGGATCTCATAAAATGAAAAGGAAATAAAGTTACCGAGATTGCTTGTAGCAACGGATTTTGAAGACCAACTTTGAAATAAGATATTTCTTCGAAAAAAATACAACAGGGTAATCGTCCATTAAAACATGTGCATGTGGCTATTAAAAAAAAAACACTGCAATATAGGGAAATCTTCAAAGAATAAATTTTTTTCACTCAAGAAACAGTTTAAACGAATTTATGCAAAGTACGTAAGATGTAAATATCAGATATAATAGCAAGGAAAAAACAGGCAGCGGTGATGGAGAGGTTCCGGGTTCGAGTCTCGGCTAATCGGAATTTCTTGTATGAAGAAATGAAATAGGAAAAAAAGAAAAACTCCCGAGTCCCATCATAGCCTAAGAAATTAAAGGTGAGATGCTTCTGTCGTGGTAGCTTAGTGGACCACCCGGAAAGTGGGAGACGGGTTCGAGTACATACCAGCTACGGCAGACTTTTTCTCTTTCAATTCTTCAAGTAAAAGCAGGCATATGGACCATACGTTTTTCATCACTTATAGGAATTTCTCGGTTTGTTTCTTGGGAATAGTAGTAGTATGTGCTCGTCAATAATAATTATCATTAAAATATATGTAATTGGGATTATCTTGCTGTTTCCATTAAAACAGTTATCACTATTATTATCATTAAATAAATTGCCCAATATTGGCCGCTGTAGGGATTGAGCCATTCTTTAACGTTTTTTACAAATCTTATGTTCACGAATAAACAGTTCAAGAATTTTAATTCGTTAATTTCTATCATAAAGAATTAAGAAATTCATTTCTCTGCACGTGTACTACGTGTGGGAAGACGATTTCCTTACATAATCGAAAGAGTTTTTTGTTGGGCGTCTGGGGAGCAGCGCAGTGTCTCACGCAACAAACTCTAAGCAGAAGGCAAGTATGGCACCCAATACCACTAATTGCACCTAAATAAGGAGCACCCGAAAACATCCGTACATTAGCTTTCAATCAGCACGCAGAACAGGTTTCGTTCGGATGAATCGTGTCTGCGGAATCTTTGACAGAAAACGTCGACGAAGAGAATCTAGAGAATTTCATTAAATCCGATATTTCATATTTCGGCCTCATCAGATACATGCTCCTCCAACCTAGCTCCAAAAAAATGGGAAATTAAAAATGCATGAAAAAGGTAATGCTATATTCATGGAAAATTTTGCAAAATAACCACGTAACTATACATGCAAATATGATGTTCAAGTAACCGGAAACAACCTTCTCAACAAGTACATCATTTTAAGCGACATAATTTCATGAAGTTTTTCAATCCATCGAGCAAGAAACAAACAATCATCAGTAATAAAATTATCAAATTAATAGAAAATCATATTTAAATGATTGTTCAGAGTTTCCCGAAAATTAAGTAATCAAAATGAAAAATATATGGATAAAAAAGCATCGAAAAGTAATTTTGACGATCTCAAAGAATACTATCAAATAATTTTAAATTCAAATCACAAAATTTTCTATGGAGATGTGTGACAAATATCTTAATGATGTCACTCGTTCTACTTTAAGGATGTATTGTTTTATCTATAACCCCTATGATAGGGTTTGGATATTTTTTCTAGTTACAGTGTTAATTTAAAATCCAGTTCCCTCATCAGGGCTTGCGTTGACCTTTTGCGAATTTAAATCAATCAAGGATCCAAGGACAATAGAAGACAAAATCCTGTTTAATTTGCTGTTATAATTAATAGTGTTTGCAGTAATAATTAAATACTTTATATAAAGTAAAAACAAATTATTTTATCGAGACTATATTATCTTACAAAGGAAAAGTAATAACTAGTACTTATTATGTTAGTACTTGTTCCGAGTTATAATTAAATACTCAATATAAAATATTTAAAATACATTTCACTAATTATCTCACAAAGACAAATTAAAAGGTCATACTGAATGAGCAAATATATTTTATAAAAATTAATCTATTCTTTCATTACTAAAGTACTGACTGAAATTTGCTTTAAATTATAATTTTGTAATGTTCTCGCAGAAAAACGATAAGTGATATTTTTTAAGATTATATTCGCAGTGAAAACTTGCAGTAAACCGGCCGCGGTTGCGGAGGGGTTAACTTGCTAGCGCTCCAATCACAAGGTCCCGGGTTCGAGTACCGGCTAATCGGATTTTTCTAATTAGGGAATGGTTGTGTGTTATTCCACCGTTATTGTTTCCGTCTATCACTCTAGTAGTTCAATAAATGGTTATTTGTGGAGGCTTTGTGAAATAAATACGTATAGGAAATGAGTATCAATAGGGCAAAGGCTGTTCTCACCATTCCGGTATCTTTTATTAAAGTGAAATATTATCGGACACGCCCATACGATATTTGGTTCGTCGTGACACGTCACAATTCCGGGATGGTCCCGGAAATTCCGGTGCGTCTGGTCATCGTAGCGTTTAGCGGACCGTCTCGCCCGGCATTAGCCTTATCAGGCGCAACGAAATGAAGAAAAACAAGCTAACCAGACGCAGCGTAAAAAAATTCGCAGATTATATTTGAGGATGAGGTCGGGGAGAGGGGAGACTAGTCTACCCAATGTTTGACCTTGCCACTTGAAATGAAGTTTACTATCATTATTCCCACCGCAAAGCACGGAGAGACGAAATTGGAGGGGGAAAAGCGAGTTAGGAAGGGGGCAAGACGTCGGAGCATTCAGAGAATTCAAGGTCGCCAATGAGACACCATAGCAGACGTTCAGCTCCTTTACCTGCTGTCGTAATCATTGATTCACGCGGGGGCGGAATGGGAGGGGGTGAATTTGAGTCTACGGCAAGTGGAGCTCATCTCAATAAGAACATGTCCCCAAAAATTGCCTTCCGAATTTAACAGCTTCTGCCTGCTTTTGTGAGAGTCCTTCAGGAGCAGACTAGTATAATGTGCCAATGTTCACTTTTCATCCCTATTGTCCATTGTGGTATAATTCAGATGTATTCCTTAGCAACCAAGAAGGTATATTTTGAAGATTTCCGTATTATCTCCGAAAGAAAAATTGCCGTGCTTTTGTATAGGAAATGATGAGGTACTCATTCTTTGAACTCTTTAAATGGAGAACTTACGTAAATAGTGAATCAATAAAAACTCTTTCCTATTATCCACTACAGTTGTAATATGGATGAAAAACGATGACGATTTCACGGAAGATTTTCGTGAAAATTTTGAATTTTTACAATATCCTAGTCAGGAAAAATACGTCGATGTTGATCTATAAAAAATACAAGAACCAATTTTTGAAGACTTCGATAAAAATTGTCCGAATATAAAAATTTCGGAATTTTTATATGGTAGAATGCCACGTAATTTGATTTTTGAACTAATTAATGCAGATGGTTTCAATTAAGGGCATTGGAAACTGCCACATTACCAAACAAACTTTTCAAAATAGCCATGAAGATGTTCCATAAGGAGCAGTAAATTTTAATTAATACATTATAGAAATACCAATTTTCGATATTTTATTAAATAATAAAAAATAATAATAGTTTCCTTTTCAAGAAAAGAAGCAAATCGATAGTTTGTAGCGGTCGAAATTCTTGCGTTGAATTTAGTGTATTTTCACAAATTCGCCCACCCTAGCATGTTTTAATACCTATTCTTCATTATTTTAGCGTGATATTTATTTATCAATTTCTGGATACGTTGCGATTTGGCCCTCCGGTCTGGCGGCAACACTGGAGGGGAGTAAAATTAATTTTGATAATTACAAATTTTTACACTAAATATATATCAATCTATGTAAGTACCCTGCAAGCCGCCTTTCGGCGTGTGGCAGGGGGTTCATGTACCAAATATATGGCTATCCATATATATGGATACACTTATAAATATCTTATTTCAGTATTAACTAAAAAATATAAAACAAAAAATTGAAGTACAGTAAAACGCAATTCATAGATTTACCTAAAAATTTGTAAAGAATTATGAAATGATGCAACATATATGGTAGATTAGCCATATTTTCACATACATAACAGATGAAAAAAATGTATAATTGAAAAACTGATGATAAAAAAAGAATGCAGATATGAGACAATCACACCAAGTCAATGAATAGTCACACGATATAAATTACGTTAGCCTCCATTTAAACTAATTTCTAAGCACTTTTACATTTTTCGGCATATATGATATTGGATAGGAATAAAATAGTTTTGATGCACGGTATATATGGTAAATATTTAGGATGCACGGTGAATACGGAGACTCAGGCACATATATACTGCAAAATCATATTGAAATTTTCGCTTTCTGCGATAGAGAAGTAACTAACTAAATCGAACGGAAATGGATCGCCATAATCAAAACGTGGGTTGAAGATTCGGCAAAAAGCGCGCCATCAACTAAGCTTGTACAGAAGTCCTCCCACACCCAAACTCTTCGAAAATGGTGCAGTGGGACACGCCAAGAAACGCAGACGACCAAATTATGGGGCGGCCATTCCTCAACGAAACCGAATGAAAAAATGCATTTCTTTTTGGAAAATAAAACGGAAGACAGCAATACTCGGAGGACCTTTTAAGGTTTCCTTCCACGAGATTCGCGCTATCCGAAAAACGTTCATGAAATAACTGAGGAACTTTGGCGCAAAGAGCAAGCCAGAAATGGTTATCTTACCACTCCAACGGAAAACATGAGAAGACGACGGTAAACATCGGCACTGAGCTTAACAAAAAATGCATGCGTTTCTGAAATCCTTCATCCTAAATCGCGGTGCGCCTTAAGTCTGAATGTAGGTCACCAGGAAACGAGCTTCTTAATCCAAAGGAAATGTTTATTGACAGCCCAAATTTATCAACAATTGCAAGAAAGTGCGTCACTAAACTGTAGAGTGAAGGAAAAGGGTGAAATGTAACTTTGAACATTAAGGTGTGGGCCTAAGAATATTTCCATGGAAAACAGACATGAAAAAAGTCTGACAGAATCGGGCCTTGAACGCGGATCTTCAACTTCCCGGGTGACTGCTCTAGCCAATTGAGCTATCTTGCCAGAAAAATTGCAGTTCGGGAGACTTTGGATGCAAGGGTTCCATCATTTTGTGTGGCCGGTGCCTCTATGAGGCTGTGGCTGTGGACGATGCTTCTTAAACAGCGGAACCTCTCGTCCTTACCTACAAAGTCGCGAACCGTATGTCTAATTGTACTGGCACGATAGCTCAATTGGCTAGAGCAGTTTTGGAATTCTTCCGGATCTTCCACTTTCTGGGAGGACTTTCTGGGAGGAAAGTGGAAGATCCGGGTTCGGTACCCGGTCCTGTAAGACTTTTTTTCATGTCCGTTTCTCCTTGTAGAGTGAAGATCTGCACGTACTAGGGCCTGGCCCTCGAATCCCGGCATAGCTCGTTCCCGCGAGCCGGGTCGGGCCTTCATTTCTAATGAATATTTGCTCTTATGAGGCAAATATTCATTAGAAATGAAGGCCCGCCGCTTCAGGGCGGCTGAAAGCCTGAAGCCTGACAGACATCAAGTATCTTCGACCCACACTACAGCCCCACATTAATTATGAAAATGCTTCCGTAAATTAGATTGAAAGAATATTGCAAATTTACATCCTCTTTGACGCATACTTAGTCCATCTACGTTTACATCGATACCCTTTAAGCTACCTTACGGCGTGTGGTAGGGGGTGTAAACACTGAGCTTACAAGCTATTTCTTTAGCTTATTGTTGTCGTTTATAGTTCGCGGGAAGAGTGAGTCCTAAAAACGACTTGTCCTCGCATCTAGTTCTCTTATTTTTTGCTCGTTGTCGGATCAGCACTAGTAGCAGGGGGTCCCATAATACCGAATATGTCTTCTTCTAACTAATGTACATTCTCTACATTTATCAAGCAACCGCAGACTAAATCCTAGTCTCCTTTCTTTCAAGGATTTCATGTGTAATAAATTCATCTTCAAATATATGCCTTATCTAGGAATAACAGAATTAGCTCTCGTATCATCACTAACGACCGCAGAAGTCGACGTTGGACCTTAAGGGTGGCAGTAAAATTTGATGAGGGGAGTAATAAATGTTTATCGATTGAAACTTGGATTGAGCCATTACTTCGTAATTTATCTCTCTTAAGAAGAAATTGAGGACAAAGTGTGAATGACATAAAACCCTTCAGTTAAAGGTCATAGGAATAATAGGATGGGCGACAGAACTTTAACTGTAACGAATAAAAAATGGTACGAATAAAGAAGTGGAAATTAATTTTATATTTCAGTATTAATTTACCAATGATATATAATGTTTTATATGAAATTAATAATGTATAATTTTATAGCTGCTTGAGCAGGTATTTCTGTTTTCTCTTCTTGATAGTTATTTAGAAAATTCAGATAAGTTGATAATTATTATTTGAGAACTGGAATGAGATGAATTTAAGTGAAGAAAGAATGTGTCAAGGATACGAATGAATCCACCATAGAACTAACAAGCAACCTTCGCACCAGTAACATAATCATGCGAAAATTATTTTGATGAAGTTTTGCACCAAGAATTTATTTTCTACTATCGCTTTCATCTAATCTTTTTAAAACCTGCATCGTAGGAAAAAATAGGTCTTTGGTAACGCAATATCTAAATTTGCCTTCAGACTTCCATTCTGTCATATTACGTTGACTCTCCTTCAATACTGTCAGTCAGTTTTAGCACTGAGTTAGGGAAAACTTTGAGTAACAAATAATGAAAACTTAGAGATATCCTTAACAAAACACTTTTAACAAACAAAATTTTAAATAAAAAATCTTAATGATTCCATACATGTATCTATAAACTACGATAAAAATTTTAAACTTTAAATTTTCATTTTATATAAGATACAACTATGAAAGTTTTTATTGTTTTCAGATCACTCCATACAACTGGTCCACATAAATTTTCAAAAAAGGTTAATTGATCTGAAAGGTTGCAAACCCAGAAATGAAAGGAAAATAAGAATAGATTAGAATGAAAAACTATAACAGGTGGACCCCTACTTTTCTTTTCTTGATGTTATTATTCGATGATAAATGGTCGCAAGGCATATATTGAAACGAAGCTAGTCCATTTGTGAGGGATATCTCCCTTCCGATCGTGCACGAATGCCAAAGAACGCAGTTCTACATTATTTACTGCTCGAATACTTCGTATTTCAGAAGATTAAGAGAGGAAAGTTCTTATAATCCATAAGTTCGTTAGAGTTTTGAGAAAGGTCCCAAAAAGCAGTAGTTTGCTAGCAAACTGAACGTTAAGGAATTCCTACCAGCGAGGGCTTGGGTTCTTTGTGGTCGCGTTTTGCAGAGTATTGTTCTCATCTTCAGGAGAAAAAATAACAGCTATCTTATCTCTTGAAGATGGCAACGTAGTTGCAGAAATACGTATTGAGAACAATACTTTGCAAAGCGCTACCACGGGGATAACTAACCCCCTCTGGCTGGAATTACCCAAGGGTCAGTATGCTTGCAATCTACGGCTTTTTGGAGCTTTACTCAAAACTCTAATGTATTATCACCACCTTGTCCCTTTCCGTTATAAATCCGTAAATTCTTAAATATATATGTGAATAAGAAAGAAAATTGCTGCTTCAGATGAACGATCGGTTCAACTAAAAGGAAACTTCACACCATCCTTAATAAAAAATTCTTTTCTGATGGCCATGATGATCAAAATGTGTGACTCCGAGATCGCATGACAACAAGATGAAATTAAAGCAGCCTTCAGATTTCTTCGAAAAATATTTAGACCGAAAAAATTAGAGGTAAGATAAGTTGTTCCACTACCATACAACTACTCTTTCTATACGAAATGCGCAGAATAATGCAACTCTGAACAGTAACATCTCAATTAATTCTGATAGTAATGATATAATGAGGAATAAGGTTGAAGATTTTCTAACCCAAAACTTAACCGTAACGATCCCACTTCTTAACTAAAAAACGATTAAGTCATCAGTACCTTCACTTACGTTAAACATGAATTCCACAAGCGATCATCGCTTTTGAATCATTGATTTTTGGGAGTCATTTCAAGAAAGATTAACTTATACTTACACTATACTGGTATAGTTCGAATCTAATGTTAATCTAAAAAAATAAATACTTTCCCAATATTTGAAGATTTTTTCTCATAATCAGTACTGCCTTACATCGATTTAAATAATTATTTAGGCATTTATATTAATCGAACCTTGATGGAGGAATCAGAAAATTCACCTTAATCGCTTGTGGTTACAAAAGCTTTCACTATGGGATTCCATCTAAGAAAATATAATAACAATGAAACGTCTTTATTAAAGGGCGAGAGTGAGACTTCTTAGCCCCTTCCTACATCTAACCCTTTGCCATTGAATCTTTAAAAGAAATATATGGCTTTTGGGCGATAAAAAAAAAGAAAATCCAACAAAAGAAAGGAAATATAATGTGGGTTTCAAAAACATAAGTGTGAACTTAGGAAATGACAAAACCCAGCCCACGAAGGGGGAGGAACAAAAACTTTCGAAAACCTACGGAGGCAGGAAAATAAGATAAAGGGCACTGTCAGCAACAAGCCTTAAAGAAACAACAAATGTATATTCATACAGAAAACACAGAAATTAAGAGATGTTGTACTTACATAAAATAAAATTGAGTGAAACTAACTGGAAAATAGTAAGACAAGAAGGGAAAAAGAAACAATGAGATATCGAATAAAAGAGAAATATTGCAATAATGACAAAATGATGATGAAAAAAAGGAAATATATATTGTCACAGCGAGAGATTGATATCATTATCAAAAACAATAAGGAAATGAATAGAATTTAGAACTTCACAACTAACTATAAAATTCCGCAGCAGAAATAAATTCATTCATGTCGAAATGGGAGGTTTTATATAATATAAATGAATTCATTTACTTTCTAGGTGCCACTTTGACTGACTTTCATGTGCCCTCATATAGATCGGCTGACACGTCATAAGTTACAGTTATATCTAAAGTTACACTTGGATTTTCTTACACGCCATGACATGGAATTCTAAATATCTAGATGAATTTAATCAGCATCCAACACCTTCTGCTGGAATGCGATAAATACGAAACGATTCGCAGCTCGTTGGGAATCAGAAAAGACATAGTCTCAGCTCTGAGAAACGACCATGACACAATATCCAGAGCACTGGGTTTTTTAGGCAATGTAGACCCCTTAAAAAATCTCTGAACACGTCCCTGAAACAGAGATCTTAAATTCATATATGCTCGAATAGGCACGAGTAACCTTATAACACTATTTCTTATCATTTAAAATACTAAGTTTTAATCACCTACTCTACCTTAAAATTTAGTTACCAACATTACCCGTTAATTATCCTACACTACAAGAAATTTCAGCACTGTATTACACAAATAGTAAAGTATACCCTAGCCTCTAACACGATTACGTGGTCACTATGATACCACTGAGGTACAACAGAGAGGTTTCAACCTAATCAAGTAAATGGTGCAATATGACCTAAGCTGTCGACGCAACATAAATAAAACAACAACAGTAATTGGTGACTTAGTTATGGACAGTTATTTGACTTCAAATCTTAAGATGAAATGTGTATCGTTAGTAGCAAATTGTTCAAAAATCAATCGAAATTCTCGTACAGTTGCGAACTTATATTCATGGACAGACGGAAAAAAAACATTTGAGTATCAAATTTCAAACACTAACAAGAATAGAAAAGAAGAATTGAATTGTTAATGATCGATTTTTAGATTAAATGAATTAATCAGAATATGATATGAATATGATAAATTAATCAGAATAGAGTCGTGTTACATCTGTCAGCGGTGACTTCGACGCCCCTGTTCTCCTGCATTCTTTGACAGCGACGAAGATTCCTTTTCCTCACGATATGGCAACTGCATTTCTCAGTTATTTACTGCTAATGCAGTTCCACCATAAAACAGTATCAGGTATAATGAAATAATATTTTATGGAGCATTCCACATTAACTTTAATGTACTTACTCAGCATTGTACCCGATGATGTCACCCAGCGATGAAACCGGTTGTACATACATTAAAGTTAATAAGGAATTTATCATAAAATTTCATTTCATTATATCATGAAGGAATTCCACAAAGTCACGTCTGAGACTGTATCTTTAGTCTATCAGGTTTATATCTCAAAAAAGAAAAAGAAAATCCACCCCTTTGAATTGAGAAAGAGGAAGACATCGTTTGAAAAGAAAAGTAAATAGACGAGACATTTGAGTCAACACATACTGAGTCGGTGTCAGCCTGATATCAAAACAGTATTTAAGGATAACGGAGATAGTGGATAAGTGAAGCAGTGAAAGTTCCACATTTTTCATGGATTTGCGAAGAAATTTCTGACTGAAAATCGATGAGTAAATTCTCAATCTTTAACACTCTTGAAAACTCAAAACTTTCATCGTGAAATTTACAGAGCATTTTAGATAAGAGCCTCATATTTATATTTAGCTAAACTGCTCATTTGATTATTGGATTGAGTTTGACGGCATCTTGCTGAAAATTGAAAAAATTCGATGATTCTTATTTCAGTAATAAATTCCTCTAGTTTAAATAATTCTACAAAATATCAAATAATACAGGTATATAATGTAGTAGTAGTAGTATTGCTAAAAGTGCTTCGACAACTGAGGTCATTTCCCAATTAGGTATACAATGTCCATGAGATATATTTATATATTTTGAAGTAGCTCTAACTATTTACTAACGAATAGTTTGTAAACACCAATGTAGTTCAAAAATTAAAACAAGGCTACCACGATGATTTACACCTTCTTTTAAAAGATATTTCGTTGAAAATATACCCATTTCTCGAACTTCCCAAATGAGATTAAATAAACCTTTATTTAACATTGTGAAACACAAAATTTATTATTCTCGTCAACTCATGAGTATCAATCGTATTTTAGTCTGTTCATCTATAAAGTAAAGAGAAGTTTCAATTTGAGAAGAATTATTCTCCTGATGCTATAGAAGAAATGCCCACAGATAGATTACCTTTCAGGTAAAAATTTTGAATTCATTAGGAAATTAGAATGAATAGTTGTTACATCGCAGGAATTAGAAATTTTCTTAGATTTTATTCATAATACATTGTTATCTTGGTTAACGAATGCCTTAGTTGACCACGTACTTTGTTTACGATGAGTGTCTGTGATCAAAATTACCTCGGGTAACGACGTAGTCTTTACTTGAGTTTACCCGGTTAACGATGGCTTCTGGTGAAGATAGACAATTAAAATCTTCTTCATGACTATTCATTTTATTAATGATAGTTTTTTCGTTACAAATATAATTGAATAATCATATGTATGTACCATATTTTAATGACATTAAAATGAGTTTCATCTGCATATTTTACACGCTTTATGGTTGTGGAAAATCGCGCTTTGGATAATGACGGTTTTGGTTAGCGACGACAATCCTGGAACGGATTACCGTCGTTAACCTTGGTACCACTGTTGCTAAATCATCTATTTGATGCTGGAGATAGAATTGATTTAGAGCTTTATGCAAATATCACTAATTCGTCATAAAATCGATATCAGAGCGAACCATTTCTCTCTTTCTAACTTTAACAAATTAAAAATCAAGGAAAATGATCAGAGGTCGCTAAACTAATAGCACTTTAAAAAAGTAGAATAAAATGCACCGCATAATCTTATGCGGAACTGAACCCCTTCGCTGAATTATTAAGAAGACCAATCCTTATATTCGCGATGTGCATATTTTCAGTCTGGCATGAAAACGGCACCGATGCAATCTCGAGGCATAAAATCCGGATTTAGCCCTAATTTATTCCCTCTCCCTGTCAGCCTGTCCGATCCAAAAATAAGGGTGACTTCCAGAGACGGAAGAACAGCAGAAGATACCAACGTCCGTCTGTAAACCGCTACATCACCGTGCAACCCGCATAGAATGCGTTGCTGTTTACTCGAATAACAATGAAGGGTTATCATCCTTCCTCGTCTGAGTACCCAGTCACAGACAGGGCGGAGGAATGGGGGAAGAGGGGGGCTTTCCGAAAGAGTGGCTTCGAAAGGGGAAGCAATGGGGCAGTGCACCAGAAGTAAGACCGATCTGCGACTGCAACTGCCCTCCCCCTTCGGCCACCCCCTCTTCTCCTGCTCGACCAACCCACTCGTCTCGCATGTTCGTCTGAGACGCGGCCTGACCTTGGATGTCTCGAAATGTGCTGCTGACGAAAGGAAAAAAGCTTCGCCTGCCGGGTGCACCAGGGAAGCGCTCGCCAATGCACCCTCCCATTCCCACTCGCCTCCTTTCCCCTCGAATCCACACCTTCCCCGCGGACACCTTAACCGGCCTACCTAAGGGAAAAAGCGGCGTCCCTTCCCCTTCTGCTATTTAGCCGTCTGTGAATGAAAATCGCGAGGCAAAAACGGGAGCGGTGTCGGCGTCCACACGCCCACCACGTTCCGCGAATTTAGGAGGGCTAATTAAGAATGTCCAGGCTATACGCGCATTTTTATTTTGGATATTGAGATGAGGCTCTGTTATTCCTGATCAAAATTTCTGAATGAACGTCAGGAAAGAAATTTAAATTGAAGGAAAACTACACGATGTATAAAACTGATGAATTTTATTTTAACCGAATATTCCCTCCACTCTCATTTTTAACAGTCGAAATACATGTACAGTTGACAGTTTTTCGTATTGAATACACGAAACAAAAGAAAAGAATTTTCCACTAAAATATAGTTTTTATAAATAAAACTGATCATTTGTATTTTCTCTTTTTCCTCTTTCTTTTATTATTTTACTTGTCATTCTAGGATGGAGACAGAAAAAATCGAAATATTCGCTCTACTCTCATCTATAACCGTCAATATATATGCCGTTTCCATATTTTAATTTAGAATAAATAGGAAAAAACAAAAGAAAACATTTTTCTATATAATACGGTACAAACTCGACCCATTAGGTAGGTAACTTAAAATTTATTGTACTTAAGTGAAGCAGCTTTTATACCGATATTTCACATTCAAATTCAAAATTTTAATTATTTACTCTAGCACCGAGCATACATTGCTAAAATACGCTCGAAGTAGTTTGTCCTCACTATTACCAATTGCTTACCTGATTTCAAAAAAATACAGAGGATAGAAATTGGCATATCAAAGCTAATAATCTGCACCTATAAAATATCCTAAGAACGCTAATATACGAAGAAAATCACGTAAAGCGATCCCAGTTTGTTTTCTTCATTGTACTTTTGCAAGCTATCTCTCTCTTTTCTTGTCTCGTATGACGAAGGGTAAGAAGAGACTTGTTAGTCTCAATCTCGCCATGAATAAAGTCCTTTATTTTGATTCTGTGGTTATAGTTGCAAAAATGTTGGACATACGGGGAGTATCGGATGAAATACCGAAACAAGACAGTGAAATGAAGGGCTGACTTACATAATATGGGACCTCTGTCAACCTAACATATATGTAGAAATCATTATCCATAAATTAAATTGTCAAATGAAGCTAAAATTACGATATTAAGCAAGGAAATGAAAAATTCACTTGGTATTATTAAATTAACAATCAGTAGATAATACGCTATTAAAAATTCACAAACACTTTTTATATATTTAATTTAATATTACCGTTTTCGATTCTTGAACAGTTACTCATCTTATTATCTGAAAAGACAAGTAGTTCGAAATTCCCTTGGAAAATGTCGTATTTACACTAACTACTTTTATTAGTGAATTATTAGTACTGTAAATAAGAGAAACTAAGAAAAGAGTTAACGCAAAAACGGATTTAAACGACCGTTTCTAAATAAAGAGCCTCCTCTATGAATCATACATAATTTTTCTGAATTTTCTACTACCGATGATGGATTGAAAATACCTATAAAATAAAATTTACTTTATATAAATCAAAATTTCATAATAACTTATTAGTAAATATTTACTATAAGATTATTATATCATTAATAGCAAGCCCTTTAAAATCCATTCATACCTATCAAATATCATCGTACTAAAAGAATATTTTCTATTCTGACTTCCTCAGCGTTTCTCGAGAGAA
>KZ308742.1:353157-369224 GCA_000376725.2 Ladona fulva
TGAAAAATTGTGTGTATTTGAAACTACAATTGTAACACAGATTATAACACACAGAGAAATTAAAACAGTTCATACAATTTTCAGGGTGTCTCAAGAGTAAAATCTTAGAATAGTGTTTGTCAACTGATTAATTAAAGATTTACTAAAGTTCTCTTCATTCAATTTATTAGAAATTATTTCACTATTATTTAGGATATTGAGAGTTCCTCATCCCTTCCAAAAACCTAACAGAATGATGAGAATAATAAAGGTCACAATTTTACCCATACCTCCAAGAGTTTATTCTGAGACCATGGTTACACTCTGCCATCAGGCTGGGGTACAAAAATAAATTTTGTAACCCTGCCTGATGATGACGTGATGTGTTGAAACTATGGTCGGAGAATAAACTCTTGGTGGTACGGGTAAAAGTGGTGTCCTTTATTATTCTCATCATCATGGAAACCTACCACAAAGTCAAGCCGGAAGGAATTGACAATCTAAGAGAACTCAAAGTCAAAATAACTATGTTCTATTTAGCTCCCTACTCTTCTTGAAATTCTGCTTTTTATCAAAATCTAACAAGATAGTAACATTTTGCACTTTACAAAGGGATAAAAATGCTCAGCAGACCTTAAAGGCAATAATTTGAAAATAATAAAGAGTTATTAAATGCTATAAGCCTTTAAACTAACTCAACTCTTTAACTCATCACTAATTCCCCCTTCTTATCTATATACATAGAGGTGATTGATAAAAATAAAACTTCATTAAAAAGTATCCTTATACTCAAAGCCATACTGTCCTAAGGTTGCAAGGGGTGCATTACACCCAGATGGCTGTATCTAAAGAGCATCAGCAGAAGCGTGGCAAACCATTATTATTATTGCAACAATATTATTTGTTATGATCTGTATGATACACATAACTTATCTAAGAGAGATTATTATGTGAAACTTAAGATTTGCAAACATTTAGAGGAAATAATTATGGATTGCTCAAGAAAAGAAAGAATATTTCTCCAGTGAATTTAATCAAAGAATTGGAATCAACAATAGGTTTTCTAGAGCCAAGAAAATATCCTTTATGGGTTTTGGAATATATCTTTACTAGAGAAAATATTAATTAATAAATTTACTAGAATACCTGCCAGGAAAGTGGGAGAACTGGGTTTGAGTTCCAGTCATGACGTTATTTTTCACACTTGTTATTCCTTGGGATTTAGCCGTACAACTTCAATGTGCAAAGTTAACACCTTTACCTCAATCCTTTACTAGAGATTTGATCTGAGTCTTTCCTAGTTTGCAAATAGCTTTGCATGTTTTATTGACACATATGGTGACTGTTGCTGCTGGGAAATATAAAAATAAGCCATAAATATGGTTTTTCAAAGTATTAAAAAATAGTTTATAATTAAGGGTTCAATATGTGGCAAATCTTAAGAACTACAGCAGTAAAAATGCTTAACAACTGAAAGATCAAAGACAAATAAGGATGAGACTTTAAGCTATGGAAAAAAACAATTAAACGCAAGATACAATGTGGAAGACCTTATATAATCCATTGTTTGCCACAAAATGTAAAATGGCATATTTAATTCTATTTAATATATAAGCTATAACCAGTGGAGATAAATTAAAGAAAATAGCTATATTAAATGTTGGTTTATATTTGTCAGCCTTATGTTGCAAATATATTTTTCCACTCCCAACTCATTTATATTTTTCATCAGTTTCTGTTAAGTGTTAGAAAGAAACAAATATTTGGAGAAAAACAGGTCAATATGGACCCATCTTCAGCTGAATAAAAAGTACTTCTATGTATCTATCTAAAATGTAAAAAGTTAAAGATATAATATAAGGAGAATAAAATGGGGTAAAAATTGAAGAAGTTTCACCTGATTAAGAAATAAGATTAAAAATTAGCTTCGGAAACTAAATAGAGCATCTTCAGAATGAAAACCGGCAATTTATAACTCTGGACCTGTAAGACAAATATGGAGATATATAATATTGATCAGGTAAGAATAAATAGAGTGGAAAGATTTGAAAGAAATATTTAAAGAATCAAAACACTCCATAGAGAGTATAAACTATTTTTACTAGACCACAGAGAAATATAAATACGACCTAGGTTTCGTAGCGTTGCTACATCATCAGGTCNAAACTGATGAATTTTATTTTAACCGAATATTCCCTCCACTCTCATTTTTAACAGTCGAAATACATGTACAGTTGACAGTTTTTCGTATTGAATACACGAAACAAAAGAAAAGAATTTTCCACTAAAATATAGTTTTTATAAATAAAACTGATCATTTGTATTTTCTCTTTTTCCTCTTTCTTTTATTATTTTACTTGTCATTCTAGGATGGAGACAGAAAAAATCGAAATATTCGCTCTACTCTCATCTATAACCGTCAATATATATGCCGTTTCCATATTTTAATTTAGAATAAATAGGAAAAAACAAAAGAAAACATTTTTCTATATAATACGGTACAAACTCGACCCATTAGGTAGGTAACTTAAAATTTATTGTACTTAAGTGAAGCAGCTTTTATACCGATATTTCACATTCAAATTCAAAATTTTAATTATTTACTCTAGCACCGAGCATACATTGCTAAAATACGCTCGAAGTAGTTTGTCCTCACTATTACCAATTGCTTACCTGATTTCAAAAAAATACAGAGGATAGAAATTGGCATATCAAAGCTAATAATCTGCACCTATAAAATATCCTAAGAACGCTAATATACGAAGAAAATCACGTAAAGCGATCCCAGTTTGTTTTCTTCATTGTACTTTTGCAAGCTATCTCTCTCTTTTCTTGTCTCGTATGACGAAGGGTAAGAAGAGACTTGTTAGTCTCAATCTCGCCATGAATAAAGTCCTTTATTTTGATTCTGTGGTTATAGTTGCAAAAATGTTGGACATACGGGGAGTATCGGATGAAATACCGAAACAAGACAGTGAAATGAAGGGCTGACTTACATAATATGGGACCTCTGTCAACCTAACATATATGTAGAAATCATTATCCATAAATTAAATTGTCAAATGAAGCTAAAATTACGATATTAAGCAAGGAAATGAAAAATTCACTTGGTATTATTAAATTAACAATCAGTAGATAATACGCTATTAAAAATTCACAAACACTTTTTATATATTTAATTTAATATTACCGTTTTCGATTCTTGAACAGTTACTCATCTTATTATCTGAAAAGACAAGTAGTTCGAAATTCCCTTGGAAAATGTCGTATTTACACTAACTACTTTTATTAGTGAATTATTAGTACTGTAAATAAGAGAAACTAAGAAAAGAGTTAACGCAAAAACGGATTTAAACGACCGTTTCTAAATAAAGAGCCTCCTCTATGAATCATACATAATTTTTCTGAATTTTCTACTACCGATGATGGATTGAAAATACCTATAAAATAAAATTTACTTTATATAAATCAAAATTTCATAATAACTTATTAGTAAATATTTACTATAAGATTATTATATCATTAATAGCAAGCCCTTTAAAATCCATTCATACCTATCAAATATCATCGTACTAAAAGAATATTTTCTATTCTGACTTCCTCAGCGTTTCTCGAGAGAATACCGGAAAATACCGAAAAACGTGAAAAAGCAAAACGACGATTGCACCGGTGCGTTCCAGATAACTCCCCCTGAATGCCAATTTAGCATTGACCGGTTCTGCATACTGAAAACTATCTCTCTTAAGCATAAAAAAGCATTATTTAGATTCTGAATTCCAGTGTTTTAATTACTACCGAGAATTAATTTCATAATTAATTAACAACGATATTTGAAAATAAAGCTAAATTAAACACGATAGAAATATAACCGAAATAGAAATATCCATGTTTACGATGAATTCTTGCATTCAAATACATTACTCGAAGAGCAAATATCTAGTTGAAATTTTCCAAATAACAGCTGGCAAGACTAAGAAAGGGAAGTTTTCTTCAATTAAAATATTAATTATTTTATTTATCATTATGAAGTTCATAAGCCGCCACATTAAGACCGGACATTTTTTATTGTTTTAACCAAAGGTAAAAAAGTCCAGGTTATGTTTCATAATAATCAATACTTCCCTAGTTTCAATTTCATAATTGATTTACGTTTATATCTAATTAGTTAATTGCTGATAAGGTAGATTCACAACAACGATTAATTCATAGAAAATAATTTTCCAAATTCAAGCAGGAGAATCCAAAGATGTAAGAGAACTCTGTTTCAGTGTATTTTTCACTGGACCATTTCTTTATGATATGTTAAAATATTCGAAAATAGTCAGCTATATAATCAATCATATTCGTATAAGATCTAATATGACAATATTAACTTTCGATATGGAAAACTCATGAAAATGATAGAAGAAAACAAAATTACTATTTAAGCCAGAAAAATAATAGACATGGGGTACATGCCTCTGACTGAAGCAAAGGTAGTTCCTGAGCAGTTTGATCTGGATAATGCAGTTATCTATTCATTAGGCATCCAGTATCACTCCAACTTCAGCAACTGAATCCAGTACTACTCTCCAGAAGGCCCAAGAAGCAAGTAATGAAAATCAAAATTTTTATGAGTATCATAGAATAGTATGATATACTCTGAAAATTGGAAATGACTATAGGCAAATAATAGGTTGAAATTTACTTTTATCATCTCCTAGTTCATGGTAAGTCAAAGGAAACATGTTTCCTTCCCTTTAAGTCATGCATAACCAATATCCAATTTCTTGATTGAACAGTCCAATTCCTATTATAGGCTTAAATTAGTGTCGAGCATAAATTACGGAGGGTTTAACGTGGAACGAAAACTATTATTCCTTTACTAATGGTAATATGATCCGGGTCATCTGCCAGGAAAGTACAAGTTCATTCAAGTCCAATTCTATCTCTTACGATCAAACATTTCCACCTTTGCGTAAAAACATTGCCATTCTCCACCTACCTCGCCGCGACTAAATAAATCGCGGTAATTGTTAGATCCCTTTTGTAGAACCACGGGAGAAGGGACTTAGAAACGGAGCAGTCAGGGAAATAAAAGCCGTGTTTAATAGTAATACTATTACTGCAACAATTCATCAGGATTCTACTTTTGGAAATACGACCTAAATATTTGTAAGAGGGATTCGTTTTTCTATTTTTTTATGCTTGTTAAGGGTATAATTCCATTATTGATTATATCATGAGTAAAAACTATCCTTCCCTTCGCAGCTAATAGCAAAAAAACCGATTTATTTCGCTGGATGACATTTAGCAGGCAGATTTTCTCATTTAACTGCAATGGTTAAAGAAAACATCTTTAATTTACCATCTTATGATAAAAAATAGAAGCATTGTTAAAATGATAAACGGCGTGCTAAGGGCCACTTCTCCCCACCTAATCGAAACATTTCAGAAATGTATTTATGCGGATTTAAACTATTTTAGGAGCAATCGATGAAAATTGTATATTACCGTGCATTTCAACCGGTACTTCACTTTCGCCATCCTATCAAAAGAAAAATTGTGCTCTTATAACGTAGGATAGGAGAATGAAAAGAAATTTGTTGCAATTAAAAATGTTTAACTTGCTATGAGTCACCTGTGAGAGTATTTATCGTTAAACCATTTCAGAGGCAGAAATGAATTGCAAATGGCATTAAAATCTAAATGCGCAGAGGAGGAATATGAAATCTGAAGATGCAGGATTTATGAAATAATTCCTAATATCCATCCTCTGGTACAGCTTTACCATTTGGCGTATTATATGCTAACTGAGGATATCGCCATTGAGAGGACCCAGAAAGACCTTTTGTAACCTAATCTCTTGGTGAAGTCCCAAAGTGGCTCTCTCACCAAGGGCCTCTCATTGCTAAAATTTGACTTTGTCTGTCCATCTTTCCACCTATATTACGGTTTTCTATTTATCTATTACATATAGTATTAATTCCTCAAAATTTTTTCACAAAGGTAATACACTAGAGAAATATCCTCAAAAGTAATTGAAACTTAAAAGTATCATTCGTTATATTATTATAATCTATCATTCCTATTAGATATTCTGGAGTAGTATTAGCATGAAAATTTTTTAATAATATCTGTAATTTTATCATGATTATAATAAAAGTATGATGATGAATTGTATGCATTTATATATGGTAGTGTTTCTAAGGGGCAGCAGCAGGTGGTAAGTTTGGTATGCAAGGAATATTTTCACTTGCAGATCAGGGGCAGCCTGAGTATGATTTCTTTCACAATTTGTATGGATACATGGGCAAGGGTTATCTTCATATGACTTTACATCAGAGAACTTCATTTTCTGGAGCCAATATTGGCCTTTTACTCCTTAAATGCTGTAAGCCTTTCACATAATCCTCTGACCCATGCCAAATGCTTATCTAATGAAGGTACTAATTTCAGAGGTGAATTTTATTTTCATCCAAAAATAGCAATGAAAAAATTAGTTTTAATAATGTTATCTGAGCTGACTTGCAAATGCTAACTGAGACTAACATCAACCCATATATTCCCTCACCATTAACTTATATGTAAAATATTATAATCTTACTACACAGTATTATTGAGGTAAGTAAATGGATAGACTACATTGCAATGTTCATGTATTAAGAGTTAACGCAAAAACGGATTTAAACGACCGTTTCTAAATAAAGAGCCTCCTCTATGAATCATACATAATTTTTCTGAATTTTCTACTACCGATGATGGATTGAAAATACCTATAAAATAAAATTTACTTNAGCCTAATGCAGGGGAGCCTGATGCATTTTGGTCCCCATATAACCTTGGCTTGAAGTGACCATTTCCTGTATAGTGACCATGCTATAAGGATGTACATGACCAATTTCCTTTTTTTGTCTACAACAAGTCCAGCCTTCCATAGAATGTAGGAAAAGGGGATTATCTAGAGCTGAGGGGAATAACAGGACCAACTTTCTTGTGTTTGTCTGCATGATCTCTTCCAGTGCAACCAGCACTGGCTGCAGTGGCAAAATGGCTAGCACTCTAACCCCAAGTTCTTGGGTTCGAGTCCCTGTAAGTCAGATTTTTGAGAATAGTGGTGGCTGTTTGTATTTGTAAATAATAATTATTAAACAGATGTATTGGAACCTTCCTGCTTACATTAGAGAATAGATAAAGAAAATGTGAACTTCCCTTTACTGATCCTTTCCGCTTCCCCTCACTTCTGCTCAACTGGCCCCACCCTTAAAGCATGACAACTATGCCCTATATTTATTATGATAAGAAATAAAGTCTCAAGTGTATCATGCATTTTCTTTGTATATGAGGTTATTAGGCCATAAATGTATCTAACCCACCATATTATCATTAAATGACTTTTGCTACAACATGTGATACTATAATACCATACTTCATTAGAATAACATAATTATTTACCAATTATTCCCATATCCCCTGGATAAACTTCTGACACCCCTACATACAGGATAAAGGTAGGTATGTACCTCAGGTTAAGAGCCCCTGGCCTAATGGTAGCTGTAGCCTTCTTTAGAAAAAAGGTTCCCCCACCTCTGTAGTGAATTGTAATTCATTTTATTGAAGAAAATCATCATTCTCAACCTGATATACTGAGAGGAATTGCCAGCAACATTCTTAAACCAATGCAATAAATTCAGCCACTGAATTATATTTTTATTTCAGTTCTTTTCCACAACCATCCCCAACTCCAGATACAAACCCAGGACCTCAGTATCATAAGGCTTGCACACACCTCCACGCTGGAGATTTCAACATGTTGACCAATGCAGTTGAATGTAAATCTCTAGTGGAAACTACAAAGAGTTTTTCTCTAAGATGTGTGAGCATTCTTTCCACAAAGCTACATGTGAGCATATCAATTTTAAACAAAAAGTAAATATATAGAAATGGAGGATGAAATGTTTTAAAATGTTTCAGGCTAGCACAAACCTCCACACTGGAGATTTCAATATGCTGACCAATACAGTTGAATGTAAAGTGGAACTTGGAATGTAAAGTGGACTAGTGGAAGCTACAAAGAGTTTTTCTCTAAGATGTGTGAGCATTCTTTCCACAAAGCTACATGTGAGCATATCAATTTTAAACAAAAAGTAAATATATAGAAATGGAGGATGAAATGTTTTAAAATGTTTCAGGCTAGCACAAACCTCCACACTGGAGATTTCAATATGCTGACCAATACAGTTGAATGTAAAGTGGAACTTGGAATGTAAAGTGGACTAGTGGAAGCTACAAAGAGTTTTTCTCTAAGATGTGTGAGCATTCTTTCCACAAAGCTACATGTGAGCATATCAATTTTAAACAAAAAGTAAATACATAGAAATGATAGAAATAGAGGATGATATATTTAAAAATTGTTCTCAGAGGAAATAGAAACTGCATCACTATAACTATTACTATAACTGAAACAAAAATTAAAGAGAAGAAATGCCAGAAGTAAAACTGGAGGAAGCCATAGAATCATTATGATAAAACTCCTCAAAAGTGGTTTCAACATGGATATATTCCATATAAACATTAAATACGATCTTTAACAGTTGTATGACTAATGGAGAGCATCTACTGACTGAATTGAAGCAAGCATAAATAACATAAATCCATAAAAAAAGTTGTACAATGAGAATGTAAAAACCATAGGACTATTAACATTACTGCTACTAGCTGAAAACCATATGTATGCATAGTAAAAAATATGAAGAGAAGGAATAATAATCAGGAAAATTTACATTTACAGCAGAACATAATTATTTTCATCTATCTGGACAAATAAGAACAAGAAATTGAGAGATCTATTGTTTAATTGTAAATCTAGATTAACCCCATAACACAGTAAAAGGCCAAGCAAAGCATGCTTTTGAGGGATTGTGCCTAGCCCACAACATAAAAATCTTTACCATAATCTACCTGAAAGCAACATTAATGGAAAATACATTGCAGCCATAAATAAATGTATAACATTTACAAACAGAAATAAAACATCTCTACAAATAAAGGATAAAAAAGGTTGTCTTACACAAACCATACCAAAAATTTTAAATAATGAAATTCTAATGAAATTTCAGAACAAATAAGAATGGAATAGTGGGGATAAATAAGATGCAGAGTAGGATGAAAATACTGGTAGAACCATTTTAAATAAATATCCTGAAAGTATGTGCTAAATTAATTAGAGCACACCAAGCAGAAACTTGGTGAATAATGCAAATGGTGAGACTGCATAGACTAAAGTCTTCTTCATAGAAGCTGAAGAAAGTAAGGATTAGAAAGATTCATAAATTAGAAAATAAGGTGCACAATGCTGAAAGAACAAAGTAACAGAAATTAAATAGAAATTATGTAGACAATGGGATCAAGCAGAGAAATAAAGGATGGAGGATCACTATTGACCAAAAAATGCTCAACTGGGAACTGCCTAGGAGGGGAAGGAAAGGGCATCCAGAGGATTGGATAAAGCAAGTCACAATAGACATTGGAAAAAGACAGATAAGAAATGAAGACTAGAAATACAAATGGGCTGAAGAAAAGGATGACAAAGCTTATTCAGAAATATTCAGTAATTAAAACAGCAAAATCACCTTTATCCTCTGAAGGAAATATAGATGAGAATGAATGCCAACATATTTCCTTTGTGTAACTGAAAATATTACGATAAAATCTTAATATCTCAGCTGAATCTTCAAAAGTCTTGTGTAACGCGCTAGTATAGTTTATTTTGCCCTCTGTTGTATGAAAATAGAACTAGAAAACTTTTGGCGGTTAAATCGATTTTGATTTCTAGCATTATCTATTTATAATTCTCTTTGGTATTATTATTTGTAATATTAAGGATTTAGAGCGTAACAGTCATTCTCTCATTCTAAAATACTTATCAGTCTACGTCAAGGTTGATATTAAATCACGGCATCAGATATTTTGTAACAATTTTCAAATGGCAGTCATGACGTACAGTATACTTAAAATTTTTAAATATAAACTTGACTGCTATGATTATTGCATTGAAACTGCTTTGTATGAAGGCAAGTAAAATATTAAAGAAAATTTCTATATGTAGAAGCTTCATTTGAGAGAGCATTAAGATTTTTTTATTGTATGGGAACTGCATCACTGTGTATGAATATGTAATGAAAAATGATACATGTTCTTCATCAACAGAAATAAACTTCTTTTCAAGAAAATTGCCTTTCTTTCTTTCCTTTCTGATTTACCCTCATGGAGATGTTCCAAATGAACATAAATCAACTGCTTTACAGATTAAGACAAGCTTTACAGGTTAATCTTAGGAAATTCTATAGCTTAAACCAGAGGTACCTAAGGAATCTGCAGCCTTAAGGCCTCATGGAATATATTTGTGCATTCAACGTGGCCTTTCAATCACTTCTTGAAACTAACCTGGGCATTAATGTTATTTTGTTTCTCAATCTCATTTATTATGCCATGTAAAAATAAAATGGAAACTATTTTCTTATAAAGATGGAAATATTCTCCTTTCTCCCTAATGATTTAAGTCTTTCCCACAAGTAAAATGTTGATGTTGGTCTATTTAAAGGAATACAAAACATCATTCAAGTGCAGCCTAATGGATTCACACCCAGCCTAATGCAGGGGAGCCTGATGCATTTTGGTCCCCATATAACCTTGGCTTGAAGTGACCATTTCCTGTATAGTGACCATGCTATAAGGATGTACATGACCAATTTCCTTTTTTTGTCTACAACAAGTCCAGCCTTCCATAGAATGTAGGAAAAGGGGATTATCTAGAGCTGAGGGGAATAACAGGACCAACTTTCTTGTGTTTGTCTGCATGATCTCTTCCAGTGCAACCAGCACTGGCTGCAGTGGCAAAATGGCTAGCACTCTAACCCCAAGTTCTTGGGTTCGAGTCCCTGTAAGTCAGATTTTTTAGAATAGTGGTGGCTGTTTGTATTTGTAAATAATAATTATTAAACAGATGTATTGGAACCTTCCTGCTTACATTAGAGAATAGATAAAGAAAATGTGAACTTCCCTTTACTGATCCTTTCCGCTTCCCCTCACTTCTGCTCAACTGGCCCCACCCTTAAAGCATGACAACTATGCCCTATATTTATTATGATAAGAAATAAAGTCTCAAGTGTATCATGCATTTTCTTTGTATATGAGGTTATTAGGCCATAAATGTATCTAACCCACCATATTATCATTAAATGACTTTTGCTACAACATGTGATACTATAATACCATACTTCATTAGAATAACATAATTATTTACCAATTATTCCCATATCCCCTGGATAAACTTCTGACACCCCTACATACAGGATAAAGGTAGGTATGTACCTCAGGTTAAGAGCCCCTGGCCTAATGGTAGCTGTAGCCTTCTTTAGAAAAAAGGTTCCCCCACCTCTGTAGTGAATTGTAATTCATTTTATTGAAGAAAATCATCATTCTCAACCTGATATACTGAGAGGAATTGCCAGCAACATTCTTAAACCAATGCAATAAATTCAGCCACTGAATTATATTTTTATTTCAGTTCTTTTCCACAACCATCCCCAACTCCAGATACAAACCCAGGACCTCAGTATCATAAGGCTTGCACACACCTCCACGCTGGAGATTTCAACATGTTGACCAATGCAGTTGAATGTAAATCTCTAGTGGAAACTACAAAGAGTTTTTCTCTAAGATGTGTGAGCATTCTTTCCACAAAGCTACATGTGAGCATATCAATTTTAAACAAAAAGTAAATATATAGAAATGGAGGATGAAATGTTTTAAAATGTTTCAGGCTAGCACAAACCTCCACACTGGAGATTTCAATATGTTGACCAATACAGTTGAATGTAAAGTGGAACTTGGAATGTAAAGTGGACTAGTGGAAGCTACAAAGAGTTTTTCTCTAAGATGTGTGAGCATTCTTTCCACAAAGCTACATGTGAGCATATCAATTTTAAACAAAAAGTAAATACATAGAAATGATAGAAATAGAGGATGATATATTTAAAAATTGTTCTCAGAGGAAATAGAAACTGCATCACTATAACTATTACTATAACTGAAACAAAAATTAAAGAGAAGAAATGCCAGAAGTAAAACTGGAGGAAGCCATAGAATCATTATGATAAAACTCCTCAAAAGTGGTTTCAACATGGATATATTCCATATAAACATTAAATACGATCTTTAACAGTTGTATGACTAATGGAGAGCATCTACTGACTGAATTGAAGCAAGCATAAATAACATAAATCCATAAAAAAAGTTGTACAATGAGAATGTAAAAACCATAGGACTATTAACATTACTGCTACTAGCTGAAAACCATATGTATGCATAGTAAAAAATATGAAGAGAAGGAATAATAATCAGGAAAATTTACATTTACAGCAGAACATAATTATTTTCATCTATCTGGACAAATAAGAACAAGAAATTGAGAGATCTATTGTTTAATTGTAAATCTAGATTAACCCCATAACACAGTAAAAGGCCAAGCAAAGCATGCTTTTGAGGGATTGTGCCTAGCCCACAACATAAAAATCTTTACCATAATCTACCTGAAAGCAACATTAATGGAAAATACATTGCAGCCATAAATAAATGTATAACATTTACAAACAGAAATAAAACATCTCTACAAATAAAGGATAAAAAAGGTTGTCTTACACAAACCATACCAAAAATTTTAAATAATGAAATTCTAATGAAATTTCAGAACAAATAAGAATGGAATAGTGGGGATAAATAAGATGCAGAGTAGGATGAAAATACTGGTAGAACCATTTTAAATAAATATCCTGAAAGTATGTGCTAAATTAATTAGAGCACACCAAGCAGAAACTTGGTGAATAATGCAAATGGTGAGACTGCATAGACTAAAGTCTTCTTCATAGAAGCTGAAGAAAGTAAGGATTAGAAAGATTCATAAATTAGAAAATAAGGTGCACAATGCTGAAAGAACAAAGTAACAGAAATTAAATAGAAATTATGTAGACAATGGGATCAAGCAGAGAAATAAAGGATGGAGGATCACTATTGACCAAAAAATGCTCAACTGGGAACTGCCTAGGAGGGGAAGGAAAGGGCATCCAGAGGATTGGATAAAGCAAGTCACAATAGACATTGGAAAAAGACAGATAAGAAATGAAGACTAGAAATACAAATGGGCTGAAGAAAAGGATGACAAAGCTTATTCAGAAATATTCAGTAATTAAAACAGCAAAATCACCTTTATCCTCTGAAGGAAATATAGATGAGAATGAATGCCAACATATTTCCTTTGTGTAACTGAAAATATTACGATAAAATCTTAATATCTCAGCTGAATCTTCAAAAGTCTTGTGTAACGCGCTAGTATAGTTTATTTTGCCCTCTGTTGTATGAAAATAGAACTAGAAAACTTTTGGCGGTTAAATCGATTTTGATTTCTAGCATTATCTATTTATAATTCTCTTTGGTATTATTATTTGTAATATTAAGGATTTAGAGCGTAACAGTCATTCTCTCATTCTAAAATACTTATCAGTCTACGTCAAGGTTGATATTAAATCACGGCATCAGATATTTTGTAACAATTTTCAAATGGCAGTCATGACGTACAATTATATGCAAACTGTCACATATATGACCTACTCGGAGACATTTTCCCATTAAATATAACAAAAGTAAATATCAATTCATGGAAAAGTGTTATAGATGCAAATGGATTCCTAAAATCCATCCTTTTAGGTATATATTATTCAAAGCTAAGAGGTCATTTTTTCCAAAGTGGTATTTGAATTTTAATACTATGAAGCATAATTTACATTAAGCATCAAGTACGATGCTTCACCACACCGTAATACTCAAAAAGATACTAAACTTTGTGCAATAACAGTCACTTTGATTAACCGTTTTTTGTATTCCAAAGAAGTGTAAGGATATGTCAGATTGTGACTAAAGTCTTCATTTGTCATAGCTGCTCAACAAAAGTATATTTTATTCAATTACAAAGACATATTTACTTAATAGGTGGAGAATATTGATGTAAGATTTGTACTTTAGGATGCATTATAGACTAAGCAATTATTATTAACCAAATTAAGATTTCTTTTCTCAAGGATCTAGAAAATTTCTTATACCATCTCTTAATGATCCTTAACTAAAAATGTGATGGGAAGAAGCTACTGCAAAGATATTGAAACTTTTACATATTATTATATACAGATAAATTAAAGACATTGGCATAGCTAACTGTAAAAGGTTTGGCAAGAAGGTGAAATGCTTATCTTTTACTAGCTTAATTTTTTGTAGACCTTCAGTGATTGACACAATAAATAATAAATAAAATAAAGAAAGAATAACTGAACTATCTTGTAATGTAATTATATCATTTTCAAACCTTAGGGTAAAAAGAAGGGAAGATGGCAAGTGTGGGTGGAATGCTGTTGATTGCTGATAAGACGGACAAGAAATGGAATAAAAGGATGGATATCCTTGCATCATGAGAGTTAAAGTAGAGTATGGAACTAGAATTTCCTAGGGACTAAAATAATTCCCCAGAAATTAAGAAATGAAATTGATGTGGTCAAGCGTCAATTGGTGGAATGGAGGAGACATTTCAGAAGGAATGAAACTTAGTAACTTCCACGGGAATTTCTTTTATTTTCACGACCGGTTTCGTTAACGAATTAACATCTTCTGGTGAGGAAATACAATATTGATGACATTATATAGGAGATGAGAGAGGGGGGGGAGGTATGGGTGGGTGGGGAGAAGGAAACAAAGTAGCAGGTAGTGAGAGGAGGGGGGAGNAAGCCATAAATATGGTTTTTCAAAGTATTAAAAAATAGTTTATAATTAAGGGTTCAATATGTGGCAAATCTTAAGAACTACAGCAGTAAAAATGCTCAACAACTGAAAGATCAAAGACAAATAAGGATGAGACTTTAAGCTATGGAAAAAAACAATTAAACGCAAGATACAATGTGGAAGACCTTATATAATCCATTGTTTGCCACAAAATGTAAAATGGCATATTTAATTCTATTTAATATATAAGCTATAACCAGTGGAGATAAATTAAAGAAAATAGCTATATTAAATGTTGGTTTATATTTGTCAGCCTTATGTTGCAAATATATTTTTCCACTCCCAACTCATTTATATTTTTCATCAGTTTCTGTTAAGTGTTAGAAAGAAACAAATATTTGGAGAAAAACAGGTCAATATGGACCCATCTTCAGCTGAATAAAAAGTACTTCTATGTATCTATCTAAAATGTAAAAAGTTAAAGATATAATATAAGGAGAATAAAATGGGATACCTTTATGAATGTCTCCTAAGTGATTTTCTGAGTACCACTATTTATTGAATGTTTTGAACAATCCTAGGCTTAATTTTTACAAATCAACAACGATATTAATCATAATGAATTTTACAATAGGATAATGCAGTTCATGTTATCAATCAACAGATGATGATGATCTTAAAAATACATTTTTATATTCTGTCATAAGGCAGCTCCATTATTTAGGAGATCAATATAATTTTCTCTCCACCCAATTAAGAATGAAGTGAGAAGAAGCTGTGGTCATGACACAAAATATGTTTCACTTGATACCCTGAAGATATTTTAGAAGCGTCTTAGTAAAGTAAAACTTCACCTTTTGAACCTTTTCTAGCATACATAGAAATCAAAGAGTATTTTATGATATCAAGTAAGATACTGGTCTATACTATACTATGTGTAAGGTATGGTATTCTTAAGAATCGTGAAAGTCAAGAAAATTCTGTCTTACCAAGTATCCTATGCACTCACTTTGCTTATATTTAATAAAATTCTGCTAAAATATAAAACTAAGTTCCTCAAACCAACAAAATAGTTTACTTCAACAATTTATGGAGAAACAAAAACAAAATACACTGTAAAATGGGAAAAATTTCTCCATAGTTTGATCTTAAGTCTATCCACTGCATCCTTTAAAGGAAAATAGACAGAAAAACTTTGTCCAACAAAAGTCTAATTACAGATATTAAATATAATATTAATTTACTTATTCAAAAAATTAATTATTAAATAACTTTATAAGATT
>KZ308742.1:370504-421206 GCA_000376725.2 Ladona fulva
CATATCCGCCCTGCCTTTTACACCCCCAGGAACCTGAGGACGCTCTGCACCGCCAAGGATAGGAGAGACCCTGACTCCCTCAGCGGGGTATACAAACTGTCCTGCAACGACTGCCCCTGCCATTATATCGGTCAATCTGGGAGGTCATTAAGGACAAGAGCCTCCGAGCACAGACGTTGCCATCGCACTGGGGGTCCGGGTTCTGCCTTTGCAGATCACCTAATCGCAGAAAAACACACCAGCGATTTCATCCCTCGTCTACTACACAAAGCAGAAAAAGGACGCCGCTTAAATGCCCTGGAGACTATTGAAATTTCTAAGAGCGACAAAAATTTTCTTACTAATGATTATGTCTTCCCTAATGTCTCCCCCCTCCTCTCACTACCTGCTACTTTGTTTCCTTCTCCCCACCCACCCATACCTCCCCCCCCTCTCTCATCTCCTATATAATGTCACCAATATTGTATTTCCTCACCAGAAGATGTTAATTCGTTAACGAAACCGGTCGTGAAAATAAAAGAAATTCCCGTGGAAGTTACTAAGTTTCATTCCTTAAGAAATGTATGTACAAAGATTTGAGAAGAGCATGGAGCAATTGGTCTCATCATTCATGAAGAGAAGATATTACATAGAAAATTGAGTTAAAGATTGATTTGGAAAATGGAAGAAAATGTAATAGAAGTTGTTTAGGATATTTATGTAGACAAGAGATATATAAGAGTGTAACACCTTGAGAAAAAAGTGATAATTCCTTCATCAGAACATAGGTTCAAAGAACAATACATTCATACAATTTAAAAATATATTACACCTCAAGCAGGGCCAGCCAAGATCTGGGATTCCATGGATTCCTAGCATCCAGGACTCCAGTTTGAAGAAGTCTCATTTTACAAAGATAATATTTTATTTTGCATCTAGTTAACAATATATATGTAAGAATACGAATAGGTAGATATTTGCACACAAGTGGATGGCTGACCATGACCACAAGACTAAATTAAAGCAATACCAGCTTTAATGCTTTGCCTCATCTTCAGGTGAATCCCAAGTCATTTAATTTTGTCTTGAAGTGAAGTTTATTTTAATGTTTTATATTACAATTGTACTGTTGTGTATTTCATTCAATACAGATCAGTGCTAACCAGCAGATGGTCCATGACCCATTACGTTTTTCTGAGAAGCTTTTGGTGCTTCATGAAAAGATTTCAACATTATTTACAATTTTTATGCTTATTACATCCTTTCACTATACTATGAATCTTGAGTTACCAAAACAGGGTAGACGGGACAACAATCACATGCAATTATAGTATAATTACTTTGTCTGTATGAATGTATGTACCTTTTTAAAATCTGGAAATATTTTATCAAATGGTAGTGCCTTGTACCTTGCTTACCTTTGAACAAGCAATCAAGATGTTACATACTTCTGGGTGTCAAATTATTTAGAATATCTCCATATAACAAGACAAGAAACATGGATTTTTATATTCTAGAAACAACTTGAATAGGCAACAGTTTGATATGACATATTTGACATACATGTGTATCATTAAAAAGGGAGGATGTACCAGTTTGCTGACTTTCTTGTAATTTAGTATAAATTAAAACCTTATTCACTTCTACCGGTAGTTTTATCTTACATCAACGATAAGGAGATATCATTAGGCAAATAAATAAGATACAATAAAAAATGGAAAAGGTATGCAAGGAATAAATCTTAAACAAAGGGACGGAAAATCTATCAAGGGAAGTGAATCAGGGTTAAAACAAACATGATACCTGGGAAAGTACAGGAATACCTGTTTAAACAACTCAGAGAAAATATTCTCATAGAGAACATACTTGGCAAATGAAAAATCTCTTCAATTCGTTGGGTTTTTTTATGCACTCTTTGATCTTCCACGGGAGATCTTAGTTTCAACTCTCTGCTGTACCTTAAAAAGCTCTTAGATAACCAAACTTTGTACCTCAGCATATTGACAGTAATAATGCTATATCTTTCTATTAATTTCTATCTATCATCTAAACAATAGAATTCAAAAATTTTATGAACTAATACTATTAGTGTATACAACTGCATTCTGAAGATTTAAAAACATTTTCCCTCACTATTCTAAATTTAATATTTGTTCACAAAACTTAAAGAATGTGGTATTCCATAATCCAACATTGAAATAATGCACTCATTGCAACAAGGAGATTGTAGCATCTCTATGCATACCGTAATACTATTATTTATACAGATAGACTTTGCTTACTCAGAAAATTTGAAGAACATACTCATGTGAACTGGCAAAATCCCACTACTGGGCATGATTAAAAATTATTGCATCATAGCACATAAATTCTGAGGGTTTGTAAAGTTTTTTATCCATGAAACTGATAAAGAGACCTTCTTCCTGTAGAGCAATAAGCTACAAAATATTTCTAAGAAAAACAGTGCATCATAATTCTCATGAATAGCATTTTTGACATATTGAAGTACATACATACATTGAATTCTAACGAGTGAAAATTACCCTTTTTATGTATGGAGCAAGCAGCTCTGATTTCAAGAAATGGCTTGTAAAGAATAAGGAAAAGAACACTTCTACTATTACCAATAATTTTATTATAAAAGTCTGTATAATAAAATTATAACACTTCTACCATAAATTAAAACACTTCTACAATCACCACAATAATTTTATTATACTGACTTGTTTAATAAAATTAATGTGGTAATGGTAGAAGTGCTCTTCTCATTATTCTTTATAAAAATAATTACCATAAAGTCGAGGCAAATAAGTATATTCCAAGATAAAGCTTATCTTAAGAGTAAAAGAGAAATAACCAAAAGTTTTTATCCTTATCTGAATATAATACATTGAACTTAAATACATAGCATTAGATAAAATAGCAAAGAAATCTTGTTAGCAATGAAAAGGAAAATTCTACCTCTAAGGTGGAATGCCTAAATCATTCTTCACTGAAAATCATAAATTGAGGAAGAAATCTTTTATATCTTAAAACCATGTAGAGCATTGTTATCCAATCCGATCAGATAATAATGGCTGGATTTGAGAACATTTTAGAAATTTCACTGTAAACTTGCAAACAAAGATTACTTATATAAGATGACCCCTATTTCATAAAATTATACATAATTTGTTTAACAGTCAACATTAAAGTAAAAAAAATAATTTTTGTTTACCGCTCCAAAGTATCACATCTGGTGTTAGTTGTTTCATTACCCCATCATGCCCAATTTTAATATCATCACCTGTTTCTTAGCTTGTGCCTTCCTCTTCCCTTTTTGTTCCTTGTACCACAGTCTTTGATGGACTACCATTTCTCAAAGTGTATCCAAAATCGACTTCCCTCATTCTTTCTGGAAATTATCCGAAAGATTTCTCTCTTCATTTTCATGTTCAGGAATTTAACTTTGAACAAATTCATTGCCCTGCAAGGATGAGTCAATGAGCCCTCTATCGAGAAAAGTTAAACACTGTTCTGTTTGGTCTAAGCTTAGCATGAGAGAGGAATAACTATTTCCAAAATTTTGGAACAATTTCGACAAGGTTCTCTGACAACAGAATTCCATTACAATAGGGGCTCTAAATGAAAACATGTTTTTTTTAATTTACCTGAAAAACATGTTAGAAGAAATAAATTTCTTCATTGATACAGCTTTTGTGGTAGATGAATGTATTATTCAGTCAATATTCTATAAGGTAAGTTTGAAATTATATTACTAATAAAATTAATGTAAATCGAAATCTATACAATAAAAACTCTAAATAAATTGCACCACCGATAACTAAACAACAACAGGACGATTTCATAAGAATGTTTAACAATCCTTAGATTGAAATTAAAGCTCTAAAGTTGTCATCTGGAAAGAAGGTTAAATAACAATACTTAACATGTTATTCTACTAGCAATATAAATATTCTAAAATGTTCATATAAAGACCACAAACTTCATTCTTAAAATACGATGGCTACAGAACCTGTCCTTTTCACCTGTCTTTCAGAACCTTCAAGCTAAAATGAAAAAATATTTGTTTATCATAATTATTTGATTAACAAAATTTTTTATGAAACTGATGTTCAAGTCTGAGGGTATTTTTTCATTCATTGATGGTATTTCCAAATCGATTTCCCCAGAAAATGAATAATTATCGATAGTGCATAAATGAAACTGCGTTCATCAAACAATGCCACCGGAGTCAATTTTTGTTCAGACTGAAAAATTTTAACTGCCAAAGTAGAATTTCTCCTTAATACGTCCTTACTTTCTCCTTGAAACTTGATATTGAGAAAATGTTATCATGATACATCGAACAAAACTGATGTGGATGAAATATTAATATAATTAAAATTTGAAAATTCCGAAAATATTTTGAATTTTCCGATAATTTTATGAATGGAAACGGTTCATTTAGCTACATTTAAAATTATAACGAGCTGACTCCAATTCCACAACATTTTATTAACTTAAATATGTACCTCAAACCATCTGTTCTGAAACTTCCGGGAATAACTTTACCTTCCTGTTAATCCCATCACCTTTTCCCGCCTTTTCAAATTTTCTAATCGTCGAGATAGCCATTTTCCGCCGGAGGAAATATACCATCATTATGACTTGTCGAAAAATATGCTCGAAATATGCTAGATTTAGCACTGAGGTTACTTCAAAAGAAAGATTTAATTGCCGACAACCGCCAAATGAGCCGCTGATGTGAGTTCTTTGAATGACCGCCTCTACACAGCATCGCAAGTTTTATAGTTATTCGTTTGCAGTGTTATTGCCATCTATCACAAAGATGGTGAAGTTGAAATTGCCTTCTGCTATGAATCTGTAGCTGTAGTTGAAGAAAAGTTTTTCTAATGGAGAAACAAGTACTGAAGTTATGATTTACTTGTCGTTAAACTAATAATAAATATTAATATATTTTGTTACCGATTTATTAGCGTTGTTTTTCATCAATTTACTGAAGATGTTTGATAGAAAATAAATGTCTTGATGTGATTTTGAGGTACTGTGGATTTTACAGATGGACCGGCTCACTGTTTTGGTGGGAGCAGTGCACCTCTTTTATTCTCCTTTCACAAAAGTAGAAGAAAGCTTCAATTTACAAGCAACGCATGATATATTATACCACCGGTTCAACATAACCGAGGTATGTTTCTTTGTAACCTCTTGTCGTATTATGACAATTAAAACATATTTTAGGAGTTAGAAATATTCTAGTTTGAGTTTCATGTATTTTTTTCAAAGATCTAATGCACTTTATCGTGTTTACTTTCAGTATGATCATCACGAATTCCCAGGAGTTGTGCCACGTACCTTTTTAGGTCCATTATTTCTGTCCTTGTTGGCCTCTCCTTTAGTTGCGTTTTTCAGTTTACTTGGTGTGCGAAAGTTCATATCGCAGTATATAGGTAAGTTATACAAATTTATAATCCGTCCATCTGTAGCGTAATAGCTTATTTAATAATAAATAGATGTTTATGTTGACTTTTATGCTATTGCGTAACATTGATGTTTTTCAATAATTGATGATGTATCATTCCTTGTCTTTAAATATGCCAAGAACTAGATCAGCATCAACTGAAGGAAAGGAAAACATAGGAGCCAAGGAGCTTGTCATGCATGAACCTTGTTTCCCCTGAAATTTTGAGCTGTAGTACCGATATTACTTAATGTTGTTACATAAAATAAGCCCGGGAAATTTCGCATAAATTTATGACCTCGCTATATGCAATTTCAATACCTAATCAAATTTAATGATTTAAAATTTATAGTTATTTACTCCTAAAACTTTTTTAACCTTTTCATAATTATTGCCTTCTCTGTTTTCAGTTGAAGAATTTTCTTTTCCTCTTAATATGTTTCTCCTTTGGCATTTAATTTATACTGGTTTAAATCGTGTTAGTTTTATTCTCCTGTCTCACATTTCACTGGAGACTGCTTTGCAAAGCTTTCTGAGGCCTTTTGCTTTGTAGTTCATTGAAATCAGAAACATTTGGTATTGAAAATTTTTTTCTCTTCTCACATAACAAAGGAGAAATTTTCAGGGGAGCATCATTTTCATCATGGTGCCTCGGTTTTGAAATGGTATTTAGGGGTATTAAGTATTGAAATGGTTTTAAGGACTTCAAATACCTAGAGCTAATTTTTTTATTTGAATTTAATATTCTTCATTTGAAATATTATGGAAATGTTAANTTCACCCAGCATCCATATTAATTTGGATACCAATCAGAATTAAGAGGTAGCAGGTTTTGCTGTTGGAAAGCCAATACAGTGGCATGGGATTCGATGCATTGACCAGAGTCACCATATTAAGTAAATTCTTTTAAGAAAGGAATTTAACCGATTGATTATCAACTCGAATCTGTGTTCCAAACCCTTAAATATTCTACCCTTTGTTCAAAACAAGTAATTAACATGGTTACTGCAGACACCCCCATTTCCAATGCATTTATCACCCCAACAAGGAGAGTTCCGCAGTGAAGATGTTAAATAATAGAGAACTTAAGAGATATAATTCAATGATTATCTTCTCACATCATTTTTGCTTGTTAAGGGTGCTAAATTTTTACTTTCATTTGAAGAACAGTGGAATTATTATAATATGCATATTAACTAGCGTAATGGAATGGTATGCAATTTCCATAGATTATGCTTTCTAAACCACTATGTAATTTAATTGTTTGGAATTTAAATGCAAACTTTTATAGAATTGTTTAAACATATTAAAACGCTCCATTAGAGTAAACTTTTTACTATACCACAGAAAAAAAAAACAAAATTAAAATTTTACAGTTAGGCTAAATAGCTCAAGTAACGTGATATCATTCTACTTTATGTAAGCATTTGTAAGAATTATGAATAACACAATTTCTGGAATTGGGTTTTTTGGTACTACAGAAACTCATATTTATCATCTATAGGGGTGAAACATCTATGTTTATTTCTGTTTCTTTTGCATTTTAAATGTTTAATTTAGACTTTCCCACCCCATCCTTTCTTCATCTCCTACCTGAATGGGAAATGTGTTAGAAGATTTTATACACCTGAACCTGATGCATAAGCATTGAGAGTAGCTTTTTGTGTCGAAGAAGTTTCACACAAACTGAAGTATTGAGCCCATATGACACGGTCCAATTTATCAGCCAATCCATCGCACATTGGATGGTGTCCCACTTGTCACATGCCAATTTCCAGCCCAATTTCAATCCCACAATCTCTCCAACAACTTCTCGCCCAATATGGCAATTTGAGCAAGCTCTGTTTTTGCTGGCCAATCTCCTATCAGAAGTTAGCTTAGTCATGCCATAGCATGTGCCTAGTGCCAAAACAAGAAGTTTGCTAAAAACATACAGTTCTACCTCCTTGTGAGGCCTTATGTGGCCAATATTGGTGACAAAATTATTCTTATCATGCCAAACGTATTGCCCAATTTCCCACCCAATATTGGGTTGCTTCATTGTGCCGATTTCTTGGCCAATAAATTGGATGTCTCACCGGCTTTACTGCATGTTTTCTCCTCCATAGATAATGTTTAACAATTCATGAATAGAAGGATGAAGTAGCCTGTGAAAATTTTAATTTGTGAAATCAGTCCTATATTTTTCTTACTCTACCCATTTCTTTCCTGCATATCTTCATCACTAGTTCCTTGCCATTCAGTTTGCTGTTTATGCATAATTATTTAAAGGGCCATATTATGCCTTGCTTCTTGGTACAATTACCTAGACCTCAGTGTGTTTCACCAATTTTAGGATGGCTTCTTTCATCTTAAATTCAGCTTCTTTCTTCTATCCACATTCTGACTCTCTAAGTACAGATTAATTTCAATTATTTTTTCTTTCTTATTTACATACATTCTGGTTTTGTTCTGTTACTATCTGCAGAGAAAAATAAGTTTGTTATCGATATATCTTTTGTCATTATTGCCAATTTCCTTGCATTTGGCTTTTTTCAGTACATTTTGGCTGGTAAAACAAGGAAAAAAGGCCCCCGGTCCCAAAAAGGTTTTTTTTACCACTTACTGTGGCATACTTGTTTTTGGACTAAGGGTAGGCAACCATTGGTAAGGATGCTATCCATGGCTTGATGACTTGTTTCTGACATGTGTAGCAAGTCCTTTCCAAATTTATTTTCAATTTTAGGAGACTTCAGGACATTTCAATCCATTTTCCATGTTTTAGATAATCATTTATTAATCAAATATGAAGATATCAATTAATATGTTCTCAAAAATTTTGGTTGGCACATGGAAAAATTATGACAGTGGTTTAGCAGATTTTGGTATGCACCCTCAAAAAGGTTTGCCCACTCCTAGTCTATGGTGTAACTTCTTATCTAAAATTTGCTAGAATCAGAATTATTAGGTGGTAGTCAAGATTATGATGAAATATGCTACATCCAAAAATTTGTTAAACTAAAAGAGTTGTTTAAAGTTTTAATTTTGCTATTTATTGTTGTTTCATCTGAAGCCTTCTTTTTTCAGTAAGAGCTGTCTTGGGACTCTGTGTTTTGAGTGCATTCAAGGAATTGAGGAAAGTCATTGAATCTATTTTTGGCATCCAGCTTTTAATATGGTTTCTTGCCATAACACTCACTCAGTATCATTTCATGTACTATCTGAGCCGTCCTTTACCAAATATCATGGTACTTCCACTTGGTAGGTAATTTAATCATTTAACATTATTTACATTAAGAAGAAGGCTTGCCATATTGGTAGCATCGCACTTTATATTGATGAAATTCTGAGATGACAGAATTTTAAATGAAATATTTTAAGGTTGAGGTCCGAAACCTGGGTAATTCATAACCCGTGGGGGTGCAAGGGGGGAGTTTGCCGGCCTTAGTGGCATAGTGGTTAGTGTGCTGACCTTACAATGCTGAGGTCCAGGGTTGTATGTGTTTGTGTGTTTTCTTAAAGTGTTTATTGTAAGAATGGTCAACCTTCCCCAAATAACTCCCATGAATGAATGATGAAATTATTACCAAAGGCTGGCCAAGGGCATACAGTGATTGGTTGGTGAATCAGGATATCATGCTATGCTGTACACCAAAAGTAGTTATTTCTGAAATGTTTCTCTGCTATATCATGTTGGTGCTGTTTATTTGGACCCTCAGTTAGCCAAGTGGGTAACTCTATCGCCTTCAGTGAAAGTGATCCTGGGTTCAATTGCAGGTGAAGACCAATATTTATTGGTCTTCACCCAGCATCCATATTAATTTGGATACCAATCAGAATTAAGAGGTAGCAGGTTTTGCTGTTGGAAAGCCAATACAGTGGCATGGGATTCGATGCATTGACCAGAGTCACCAACCAAAATGCCACATGGATAGGCCATATCCCTCAATGGGATGCTGTACTACGTAACTGTTCTGTTTAGTTACATTTCTTTACTATTCGATTGTTACTAAGGTTAATTTTAAAAATTATTTTGTAGTATGACCACTTTGGCATATGGACAGGTTTATTTTTTAAAGCCAAAGGGGGTACTGATACAAAAAAGGCTACGAATACCTACTTTAAGGTATTATCATCATTGTATATATTAATATATATATATTGTAATCATTGATTCATATATCTTCATTATTCTATCATATTGCCATAAAATTATACTATACAGGTCATTCCAATTACATTTTTACTATAATCATTATGTAAAATTAGCTAGCATTTCCATTAATTTATTAATTCATTTTTGAGGAAACCTAAATTTTTTTGAAATTGCCACTTTCCTTAAAAACTGACATCCAAAAGTGGCAAAATATTTTATGATATATGTTCTAGTTCAAATTAACTAATAGAAATGTCTCTATAGTCACCACAGTTTATCAAAAGATTCTTTTCATGCATGGTTTTATGAAAACGGTGGCTAGTGGCACACAGAGATCAAATTTAGATTTTTAATACTTCTTAAATTGACTGACGAATCCCATTGCATTTTTTTGTTCACCTCAGAGAAGTGTTAAAGAAAACATTCGTCAACTTGTCTATCACATATTTCCAGTACATCATTATGCTGTTTTCTTGTACCAAATACTACTTATTGATAGATGTGCTCATCTTCCGAAATTCCTTTCTATGCTGAATATCTTGCACTTTTACCATTTCTTTGGCAGTTTTTGCTACTAGCCTTAAACAAAAAGCAACATATTTTGATCTTCTTTTCCTTTAAAAAATTATTTAATATTGAATGCTCTATGCTGTGTTTCTTTCTTTTCAAANTAACCTTTTCAAATACATATGTTAATTCTTTAACTGATATAACTCAGATACATCCTTTTCTCTGGTACTTTTACTCAGCCATTCCTAGAGGAATGGCATTTTCTATATTCCTCACCATTTCTTTGGCAGTTTTTGCTACTAGCCTTAAACAAAAAGCAACATATTTTGATCTTCTTTTCCTTTAAAAAATGATTTAAAATTGAATGCTCTATGCTGTGTTTCTTTCTTTTCAAAAATAGTTCTTCTTGCTCTTCAAAGTTGGTTAAAGCAAGACCATCGGAGATTTATTTATTTGTCTGCTGCAGCTATAATTATTTTTCGTTCTGAATTGGCATTGTTTCTTGGAATAATCCTTTTGACTGAAATTGCTACCAAACAGCTTCATCCAGTCAGGTAGATAAGACTTTTTCTTAGTTAATCGATACTTAAATAGTCCATGTCTGTGTTTTTATCCTTGTTTTTGATTCACTGTCGAGGCACATATGAAATTATGTCTAAATGCAGTTCATGATATTTTTTAAGCATTGATCTTGAGGTGGAGGTTTGAATAAAGGAATTTACAACTTTTTTTTACAGCGCCATTAAATATGCCATCCCAGCTGGAATATTTTTCTTATCATTATCTTTTTTCATTGATTCCATATTTTGGAAGAGGCCACTTTGGCCTGAAGGAGAAGTACTTTGGTTCAACATTGTACTGAACCGAAGTAGTGAATGGGGTGTATCCTTTCAAGTACAACCTATAATAATAATAATCTTTTACTAGTCAAAAAAGCCATACAAAAAACAGGAATGGACCTTATAAAAAAATACACTACTTATCAGTCGGTTCAATTTATATATTGTTTGGTAAGTTGCTAAACAGTTTTATTTTAGTAACCTGATGATATTTGGCTATTTTGCATTATCTTTACAAAAGTGTACCAATTTTATATGCATTTCTGACATTGTAAAAATGAATATCACCTCTTACTTGAAAGTTAAATTTATTATAACATTGACTGCCAGAAAAAAGGTAAAACGTATTAGTATGTACCTAACACTTAAACTAGGCCACTGTGAAATTCATAGATGAATAAATTAAGCCAGAGCCTCTTACTTTTAAAAGGAAAGGAAGGATAGACATGTCCAGTTAACTGGACATAGGCGTACAATGTGTTAACTTTGGTATGCACAAGTGCCTCTTATGTTTACAGATTAATCACATGCATAATATCTTTTACCATAAATATTGGCTTACAACTTTCCTTAATTTTAGCCCCAGCCAAAATATTCATTACCTCTTTTTGCATCAAAAGAATGTTATCAATTGCATAGCAATTGCCCCACATATGAATACCATAAAGTAGTACACCATGAAAATAAGCAAAATATACATTCCACAGATAGTCTTAAGGTACTTTAGCCTTCAGCACTCTTATTACAAAACCAGGGTGTCCGCTAACCTGGAAAACACGGGGATTTTGTTCTTCTGGAAAACTGGGATTTTGTGGGCAACCTGGAAAAAATCTATGTTTTACACTCTTTACAAATTATTATTCCATTACTTTTTGGTCTGAGTATTAGTTCAGGAAACATTCCTTGAGAGGAAGAAACATAATGATTACAGTGTTGTCATGACCAATTTAAAGCTTATAGAAGTGTTTTGTCTTTCTACAAATAACTTTTAGCAGTATAGTAAATATGCAACATTATGCAATATATACAGAGTCACAGTTACCTGGGGTTTCTAATTTCTGTTTTATAGTGTAGATGAGCTATTTTGCTTTTTCTCTGCCCTTTAATTTCAAGAAATGACTTTCCTATGCTTGTGAGATATTTTAAAGCCTTCTGTTGATCATTTAGAATAGTATGTGTTCATGCAACTGAAATGATGAACATTATAAATAATTTGCTACAGATGTTCATAGTATGTATCCCAGGGCAAATCTGGGTCCAGATTAAAACTTTAAAATTTCATAGGATACAGGTCCTGTTGAAAATCAATTTGAATAAAGACAAGAGATTGTGTTTTGCTTTCAAAAAAATTATTTGACAGAAAACCAGTTCACAGCATCATTAAAAGCCTTAGTCATATGGAGTTTCATTATCTTTAAATTATCACCTGAGGTATACATCATCTGATTGTCACATCATCTGATCTGATCTGAGTGTCACATTCTCTGATTTTATTTAAGTTTATAGATGCATAACCTGAAGATCAATGATGATTGTATACCATAATCCCAAGTTCAGTGACATCAGCAGAAACAGATTTTGTGGAATGCCAGATCTGTCTGTTCTGTCTCCTATTACTTTCTATGTATGTTAATTTTTTTAACAATATTTTAAAACATTGTATAATCTGCAGGGATAATACACCTGCAAAATTCTTCAGATAAAAGAGGCAAAAATACTACTATCCACCAACTCAAAGTTGTGGGTTTTATTAGCAAGTAATTTGGTTAACTCAAAATTAGGTTTATGTGAAATGCATTTGTCAGTCTTTACGTTTTGTGTTAATGTGTGTATGGAAGTGGAGCAAACGTCATTCATCTTGTCGATTTCATGTATAAAAGGAACTTAAAAGAGATTTCTATGTAAGAACTCATTTAAACTTAAATTTTCATTTGTCTTTGACTCAACAAACCCTGGAAAGCACATATAATTATCTTAGACAATGTTTTAAGGCGGTATCTCGGTTTCAACGATTTCAAAATTTGATAAGTTCTGGTCTCCTGTCATACAACTACAGTAACCCTACTCATAAGTATTTTCTTACTTTCCTTTCCATTTATTATACATTCATGTCTGCTATCATTTTAGCTAATTCAGTAAAAATCATAATTTTACCGAATGCACACAAAAAGAAATCAGGCATGGCACATCATGCTTTACCATAGGTAATGCTCCAGTAGCTGCATCTGTGTGGAAGCTTTGGTTTGTCTATTCCACTATCATTGTAATGATCCTTGGGAAAATAAAGCATCATATCATATAATTTGCCTAATTAGTAAAAATTATCATAGATATTATTATTACTGTTGTTATTTTTTAACCTTTTCAAATACATATGTTAATTCTTTAACTGATATAACTCAGATACATCCTTTTCTCTGGTACTTTTACTCAGCCATTCCTAGAGGAATGGCATTTTCTATATTCCTCATACCATTTGGAATCTATTTTGACAGCAGAGTGAGGAGAATTGTCTTTCCTCCCATTCTTTTTGTTCTTCTTTACTCATTTCTACCTCACAAAGAACTGCGATTCATCATTTATGTCTTCCCATTGCTCAACCTTGCAGCTGCTTGTGGCTGTCAAAGACTGTGAGTATTCTTTTTATTTCACTAAACTTATTCTGTTGCCAAGGGAACTAAATTTCATATAAATGTAGGATTCCTAACCAACCAACTGAATTTATTTTGAATATTATCTTGATATTTAACCAACTGAATTTATCTTGAATATCAATAATACTTATCTTTTCTTTGTACTCCTGTTGTACAAGATTGTACAATTCATGAAATCAAGTTTTATAGGCTGTATTCAAACTTGGAGAGTGTTTGAGTGTCTTATTTTATCCATGATACTTACGTTATTTCTGAGAGTAAAAAAATATCGCTAATAAGCATTGTATTCTTAATTGAATACACGAAACATTATCTATTATATATTAATTGAATTTGGGATCAGGTTATTAAAGGATCAATCATTTCAGATGTCCACCAATCATTTACTTCTTACAATCAAATATTCTATTAATCTTGGAAGTAATTTTCAGTAGTTCTTACTTAGGATGTAAATTCATCCAACATATTTAGAACACCAACTTGCTAAAACCCTGCACATTCTCTGCAAATACTCTCCTAAAAATTAAATAAGGGAAATATGCTATGGTGTTGAGGATTAGAGAAATCCTCTTAAGTTCTCAGCTGGGTTATCTGGGCAATATCCACCAACATTTCAGCAAGATCACCCTGCTGAGAACCAAGAAGAAAATCTGGGCTTCTTCCACCAGGAGAGACTAAATAACTTCAAATAATTAGATAATTTCTATTTTATTTATTACATTTTCAAGCTTACTTTGTTCACTATCCTTGCCACAATGTTCAACTAATTTTGGTCTTTTTTTATGTTATTACCTGAAAATTGTCAAGATTTTGTTCTTTTGAATGCCATTGACAGTCTAGCAGCTTCCAAATGCCAGTGAAAGAGAAGATTTTAGAGTTCCTATACCTGATTTTATCATTATATATACCTAAGCCCTATCTACAATACTCTTTGCAGCTGAAGTTTCTTGCGAGCTTGATAGCTCATCACAACTTGTATTTAGACAAAGAAATGAAGGAGAAAAAGTCTGCCGTAGCCAGGAATCGAACCGGGGTCCCCCACTTTCAGGGAAAGTGCTCTTACCTCTAAGCTACCATGACAGAATGATCTCTCCTTCAATTTCATGGGCTACGATGGTACTCTGTGTGCAATGGAGGATCCATCAAAGATGGCACCACCCCTTCACACACGCAGGACATCGAAGATGCCACCACACCATCATAGCAACTCCCAGGGAGCCGGAAACCACAAGGCATATAAGCAATGGAAGAATGCATGATACACATGCTTGAATTTAGACAAAGAAATGAAGGAGAAAAAGTCTGCCGTAGCCAGGAATGTGGTGGCATCTTCGATGTCCCATGTGTGCGAAGGGGTGATGCCATCTTTGATGGATACAGAGTACCATCATAGTATCTTTGATGGACACAGAGTACCATCATAGCCCATGAAATTGAAGGAGAGATAGTTCTGTTGTGGTAGCTTAGAGGACAGAGTACTCTATACAGGTATTTACCTACCCGGAAAGTGGGGGACCCGGGTTCGATTCTGGGCTACGGAAGACTTTTTCTCCTTCATTTCTTTGTCTACATTCAAGCATGTGTATCATGCATGCCTCCATTGCTTAAACAACTTGTATGCTTTTTCATAGATATAAGGGACCTATTCAGTTCTTAGGTGAAATAGTTGAGGTGCCTCATATTTTTGAGGAAACACATGAGTTATTACATGTTATTCAGAGCTGCATGAAACTTGAGCTGCAGAAATAACATTAACTTGGCTATATACTCTTGATACTTAGTGTCATTAAGGTATTCCTCAACTCATGTTTTCCTTTATTTAATAGTATCCCATCATCCCTGAATAGGAAAAAATTTAATTTGTTGGATGCTTGTCTCCACCTCTTAGTAAAAAATGACAGTCCTTCTACATAAAAACTAGTTTTGATCATAGAGTTAAGAATATAACTCTGATTAAGTTGAACTTTATCTTCCGCAAATCAGTAAATAGCATATTTAAATCTCAACATCAAAACATGCTGTCACATAAATGTTAAAATGCAAGGTAGAAGTAGTTTGCTGGATTACTCCAGGAAGACAGAAAACTGAAATATAATTTAACTCTCCTCTTTTGGGGACCGAGGCCTTTAGGAGAAAAAACAACACTCCTGATGAATTTCATAACATAAATTCCATTGCAGTAGGGACATAATTTCCAGTTTAATAGGTTCCAAATTAGCGGAGAAATACAAAGGTGTCCAATACTACGTGAGAGAAAATCTGAGAAGTTGAAGTGCCAATAGAACTTGGTTAAGGGAGTTTTTTTCCATTTAGAACTAGATGAAAACTCATGAAAACAGGAATAAGACCAGATGCAAACAGGGGTATAAACCTAGAGACATCACCTACTATTTCCTTTTCAAAACAAAAATTCCCAGAAGTGAAGTGGAAAAGGTAAGCACAGGGGCTGATGAGGATTTCTTCGTAGTATATATTCTAGCTTTTGAGGTTCGGATTTTCGCTAGCTTTTTCTAAGCCATGGGAGAGGTAAGGCGAGGACGCTGGAGTGTAAAGAGGTAGAGAGAAGAAGATGAAGGGACTTGGGATGGGGATGAGAAATAGATGAATTGTGCGGTTGGGAAAGGGAAGTAAGGAAGACGGGAAAGTGGAAAAGAGAAAGGCATTTCTTTCAACTGCACACTGACAGGTTGACAGATTGAAACGGAGTTGAGAAATCAGGAAGATGTGCGGAAGTGAGAGAGAANTGTAAGGAGCCTTTCTTTTAATTTTCATTTCCTTTTTGTTTAATGTTTGAAGTGAATCTTTAGTATGTAGGCATCAATTTCATGAAATTGCTTTGAATAAATAAAGAATTTTCATTACCACCCTCAGCTCTCCAATGTCAAATTCATGACATGTTGGCCATCTTAATCTCTTTTTGACAGTAAATTGTATAAATGTCATTAATTATGTGATATTTTTTATTTAATAACATGAAAATTTATTAAGTCAAAAAAAGATCTGTAAAGCAAGCTAGCAAGAGAGATGTTATGAAGAATTTTTAATAAATTAAAACTGCAAGGGTTAGGTCAAATAGAAAAAAGGATAAAGAAATTACAGTAGTTTTGGATGCTTTTACTTAAGGAATTGTTTTATATTCCTTGCTGGAAATCGAGAAATTTCTTGAATCCCACAATCATCAGGTTTGATGAAAAAAAAAAACTTTGTGGTTGAAGGGTACTAAATGCTAATTATTATATTCTTAGTTCTGAGGTGTAAGATAAGCTATAATATATGTATGTCCCTTTTGCATGTATTTTTCTAGTTTATTAGATATATGACCATTTTGCCATTGATATTTATGCACTATTTTCAGTAACCATGTTAATATTTCTAATCACTGTAGGTTCAGGTTTAAAAAATTGTACAACCTTGAATGTTTTCATGCTGATACTGCTACCATGCCACATTTTTATCATAATTGCAATTTATAAATGGATTCAATTTAATAAAAATCACGCTTACTAAATTTATTATTGAAATCTCATTTTTACCAGTGAAGAAAAGCTGTATTTTTTACAACTTGTTACAAGTATTTGAATACTTTGTAACATCTTTTGATGTCTAGTATTTAAATTCCCTTTGCCAAATCTCAGCTCAAAAATTTAGCTTATTCTTCATTATAATGTCATTAAATTTAAGTACTTAACAGTTTACTAAAACTGTCCTCTTTTAAAGACATGCTCCATTAACTCCTGATTTACAATTTGGTATCCTTTTATAGGGGCATTATGTGGTGTAACTCCAAAATCTACCAGCATCTCCATTTTCATAAATCATTTGAATCTTCTTAAAAAATCAAGAATCAAGACTGTAATTTCAAGTTTCTCAATTTGAAAATATATACTTATCAGCCCTTCAAGAGTTTCAAGAAATTTTCATCTGCTTTTATTAACCAAAACTGACTATGGTTTTAACTTTTGAGTGATAAGCAAAATAATAAAATTTCATTTTCCTGCCATTATTTACTTTTCTAAATGGTTCTTTTGCATTAGAGCATGTGAGTAAAACTAATTTTGAATTTTTCATGTAGCATGCAGTAGCCAACTTCTTTCACCGACATTTCATAAAAAGATTGAAGTGTGATTAATACCATCCCTTAATTTGTAGGTGGCAAAATAGAGAGAAATCTGGAATTCATTCTCTGCTGGCAGCTGGAGCAGCTTGCCATCTCTTAGCTAATGCTGCATTTTCAGCAATGTTATTGGGTATGGCAGGATGCAATTATCCTGGTGGCGTTGCTTTGCAACGTCTCCATCGAATTGAGAATGACATACCTGCTGGTTCTCCTATGCCCAATGTACACATAGATGTGTACTCTGCTCAAACTGGAGTCTCTCGCTTTCTAGAGTGGAAACCAGGATGGAGGTAAGGTGCTACATTATCAGTGACTTCAGATCAGGATGTAACTGCTACTGGTTTGATGCAATCTCCCTATTGTCCTTTGAATTCAGCTTCATTTTAGAACAGTAATATTCATTAAAATCAATGTGTTCAGGTGTTACCTGGTGGAACATTTTCATGACAACACAGTCAAGAGAAACACTAAGTGGTTTCCGCAAAATAATTTTTTCTTCTGCCCGACTGGTTTTGTTACATTGTAACATCTTCAGGTGCCGAAAGAGCAAATTTACCCTCTCTCTAACCAAAATGGAAACCTGCCATATAAAAAGCTGTTTTTGTGGAACTCATCAAGAGTTCCTCTTTATGGCGTTATCTGTAATATTCATGTTGAATTCCATTAAATTTGCACAAGTACTTCAAGATCCCTGTTGTAACACTCACAAAATTCTTGCGTACATTGAATTTCCCTAATCGTAGATGCAATCTATGCAAATTTCTGCACAATTGTGCACATTTCTGCAATCCGTGCACATTTCTCTATGATGACCACTCCATTTTTTTTCAAAATTTTGTTTCCTGATATTTGAGAATTTTAGCTGATTTAGTATTTTTATCTATATATTTATTTAATTTTTTATTTGAATTCACACTGCAATTTGACCTTCTGGCCAGGCAGCAGTGCTGGAGGAGAGTTTTACTTATTAAACATAAGATTGCCTGGCATTCACCCTAGAATTAGAGGGAAAACACTACAAAAACCTCCCTTAGGCAAATGCAATACATTACACTTAACATAATACACATACATAACAGTAAGGGGTACATCAGATTAGTCACATAAATACATCATAGTATGTTAAAAATAATTTCTAAAAAGGAAAAAATGATGATGATGATAATACAGGGTGTCTGCTAACCTGGAAAACTCGGAATTTGATGGATAACCTGAAAAAAATATGTTTTGCACTCTTTGCAAATGATCATTTTATGGTTTTTTGATTTTGGGCTGAATAGTACTTCAGAAAAAGTTCCCTGTAGATGTGTGCTTTCTTTCTGCAAATAACTTTTTGTTAACCTAGCAAATATGCTTCGAAATCCAATATGTACGAAGCCAGAGTTACCACAGGTATTTAATTTCTGTTTTATAGTGCTGAGGAACTATTTTGTTTTTTCTTTGCCCTCTTATTTCAAGAATGGCTTTCATGTGCTTGTGAGATATTGTAAAGCTTTCTGGTGATCAATTAGAATAGTAAATGTTCATGAAACTGAAATGATGTATTTTATTAATGTTAAGTGAAATATAACATTATTTCATCTCAAAAGTTCGTGCCCTGGGCAACCTTCCAGCTTCTTTGTGTCAGGGCCGGCTCTAATCATAAACAGATTCATAATGAACCTATGAACAGTTCGTCGCCATTTTTGGTATCTTAAGTGCCTAAAAAACACCACATGTCTAACATTTGGACAAAATTATACTTATTTCTGGGTGTGATACACCCTGGAAAACTGAAAATATTTCCCTGGAAAACTGAGGGAATTTCTTAATGGCTGGAAAGTTGACACCCTTCAATAATATAATATTATACAATGATAAGAACTGTGAGTAAGATAGCATACATGGTTTAAACCATGTAGTGATATGTAAAATATTAAGTTACTGGTCATGAGGTTGTTCAAGCAGTTTTTCTTCATTTCTCATATCCTGCCTTTCTGTAATGTTTTTGCAGAGGTTTATATTTCAGAGCCCCTAGTTCTTTATCTACCTTCAATTCTTTCTATTTAGCGATTCACTCTAACACCAATAGCAAATGGATAAAAGTACTGAAAATTTTCTCTTTTTAGGTACAATAAGACTGAAAATCTCATGCCTGGTGGACCTGAAATGATGTCATTCACACATCTCTTGGTTGAAGCAAAGAGCAAATATTCTCTCAACTTGAAACCGTACTCAAAATCTCATACCATTCTGGATTCAGTTGAGGGTTTCTCTCAGGTTACCTTCAATTACAACAGTTTTCCACCGATCAGAATTCGCACGAGACCACAAATTTTCATCTTGAAAAGAAAGTGGTACTACGAACCAGAGGAAGAAGATCAAGAAGTGGAAGTTGCTGAAGAGATCACCCCTGAAGAATCTGAGCCGGAGATGTCAGAAGTAGAGGAGGAAAAGAAAAGTGATGATGTTAAGGAAGAGGAGGAGGAAATTGTGCCAAGCAAAAGAAAATTATCAAGAGTGAAACAAATGGAAGAGCCAATCTCACCACCCAAGGAAGAAGAGGAGGAGGAATTCATTAAGCCCCCGTCTGAAGGAATGCGTGCTAAGAGATTAAGAAGAAATGTAACCAAAATGTCTAAACTAAAACAGACTGTACAGGAGGAGCCAGTTGAAGAAGAAGAAGAAAAAACAATCAAGGAAGAAGAAAAGCAGGAACTGGAGGAAGAAGAAGTGGCTCCCAAAAAGAAAGGAAAGTCAAAACTCAGGTTGAAAAAGGATGACGAAGCTCCCACCAAATTGAAGAAAAAAGGTAAAAAATCAAAGAAGGGTAAAAAGTTAACAGGTAGTGCTCTTGTACTCTTCGAAGAGTACATGTGGGATTGGGAAGATGAAGAGGAGGAGGATTCTGCAGAGAAGGTTGCCCCAATGTGTTTTATTGAAGATAAACCAGAGCCTTTGGATGAGATCCAACCAGAAGAAGAGCCAGTTCAGAGGAAGCCTAGAAAATCTGGGAAACCAAAACTTAAGTGAGGATTTTGTTTTTCAAGTTTGTGTGTGTAAGTCTTTGAAGTGTTATTTTGAGCTTTGGGTTGAATTTTACCACGATGGCTAAGGTCTGTGTCAAAAGTTACCACAAACAGAGGAAGATGGATGAATGTAAAGATAAGAATGTGTACTTGGAAATAATATCCTTGCTGAGCAACATTACAGATCAACATCATTAATTAAGCATTTAAAGCACCTCATCAGGGATATTACAAATATCTCTGCAACCTTTTGAATGTTTAATTCCAGTGAACTTCTCATACCTTGAAAGCTTTTACTTCATGAACAGGGTTTAATCATGATAAGAAAGCTTTGTTTGGCTTGTATGAATTCTCTTCTCCTCAATGCCAGAGTGAAATTTGGCATGGCAGCTGTTTTGAATACTTGGGTACCTTGTTGTCTAATACTTAATTTAATGTTAAGCCATCTTTTCATATCATGATTAGTTGAAAATTTTTTATTCGGTCTCATTTGTATATGCCCATCATCTTGGGTTTCAATCATGTTTGAAATTTTATTAACCAGTTTTAAGGCTACTAAAATATTTTGATGGGTTTTGTTGTAAACCTGTGTCATTTCACTTTGTTTGGTATTTTTTAGCTTAGGTTATTTTTATCACTTCTTGATTTGTTCTACGTTCACCTTAAAAAGTGATACAAACAAATTGGGAAAATGTTGTTTTTTAGCCACTTTTTCAAACTAAACATTTTTGTGATTAATGGTAAGTTAATTTGTTTCTGATCATAGATGGTCATTTAGAGGTTGCATAGTAGGGGAAAGTTCTAGTCATCAGAATGATATCCATTATATTTTAGTACTCTTGTAAATACTTATCAATGAGAACTGCAAGGTTTTTTTAATCTTTCATACTCAATGAAATATCTTTTTCGTTATATTCTGGTAAACTACAATGAATTATGTTCTCTTACATTCTAAAAGAATCAACTCCTGAACATACAGTTTTCTTCCAAAGCATGATTGATGTAAAATGGATACCTTGAGCCAAATTATGAAGTACTATGAACTAAACAGATGAAAGTTTTTCCTGAACTTTGATTGGTGAACTGTATCTTTTTAGTCAATTTGTGGATTGATAGGTCAGGGAAAAAACTGAAAATTTAGTTGCTACCTGTTCTATTTTACCCATTAGAAAGCATAAAATATTTCCTACTTTTAAGTCTGAATGCAACTTAAAGTGTGTCTGTGATACTACTCTTAAAATCTTATATAGGTGCCTTACTGTCTCATGGAGTGGTTTTGTGTGGTTTGAAGTGATTTAATTAATGAAATATCAGAGGATTTTTAAGTTGAGAGAGCTACTCTGTAGTATAAACTCCCAAAAATTAACAATGTAATTGTAATACTGGATTTTATATAAAAATAAAAAGCAATTTATTTTATCTCTAATTTATTATGTACAGCAGAAATACAGATAACTCCCTATAGATGTATTTGCACTCATTTGAGGTAAATTAATTCCGATAAAGCTACTATAAATTACAGTTGAATTACTTCTTGGGAACGGAAAGGTCGTAGAACAACTTAAAGCAAAAGCCCAACCCAACTCCGCAAAGAAGGAATGTTGTCTGCATAAGTAAGGTATCACCAATTCCTCCCTTGAGATGTACTGGCCTGCCGTCAGGTATCTGTGAAGGATTACTGTTGTTTAGTACAAAACCAGAAGAACGATCAATTTTGTTATTAATATAAGCACTAACCTGCATTTGCTCTTGCTTTGCCTTGATTTTACTGGAAACATTGGCCCTTGTCTCAGCATTCACCATCCTCTTCCCAAACTGGGCAAAGAGTGTTGCTTTCTACAGGGAAGAGAATTTATTCGTTCGTATTGATCCTTTATCCGAGAACCATAAAGTAACAAAACGTCGAAACTTACCCGTAACGAATTCATATTGCAGTAGAACTGAAGGGTCTACGAAATTTCGATACGTCTATCACCCAGCAACCTTCGGTAAGAAGAAAAATCCTAATAACGAAAACGAGGTTTTAAGATAATGCTATAGATGGCAACAGTAGTTGGATGAAATGGATGGTATGATTCCGTGGCGGTTAAATATATGGATGAGGTTCAACATTAATCGGCTCCATTGATCCCATGAAAATCACGAAGCTCTTTTTTACTCTAGATACAGAGAAATTGAGGATATTGTACAAGAACTTGTGATGAAAATAAAAGGTAAGAGAGGAGAGAATGAAATTATCGTGCACACTGCGATGAAAGGCAAGCTAATCTTCTGATAGTTTTAGGAGTTTTTGTGAAGTTTATAATGTAGCAAAGGATATGAATCCTTATCAAAGATTTCTTATGGAGGCTCTAGACGTGCGAATTGATTTTCGATGGCTAGTAAATCGTCGTACCTTTAACGCTTAAATTTACCAACTTTGTTTTTGGTGATATCATAGCATCAGAAATTGCTTATTTTTCTCTACTTTTATCCTGCATTAATTTAGCCGGAATAAACACACTTTTGGTGTATCTGTTGTGTTTTATTTAATTGGCAACTGCTCTGATGGGAACACCTAGTAGAGCCTCAGATGTGAACGCATGGTGAAGTTCGCTCACCCAAGGTTTCTACTTTTAATATTGATCACCAATTATATATATATATATAATAATTTGAGGATTAGGAGCGATNGGTACCTATAGTTACATTAGTATCAAGATTATTGTGAAATCGAAAGCTAAATATCGGTTAAACATTTCATTTTTTATAAAGAATGGTTTTCAGATGAATCAGAAATTTTAAATATCTATTTTTTAAAGAATTATAACCGTAAATACACACAGTCAACAAATGGAACAATCTTTTAATGTGAGAAAATCTTCACCTTCATTCCAAAGTTCTTAATATCCATAACGGATTAGGAGCGATTTGTGGTGTGTACACAGAATCCCCCGTAGCTTTTTGGCCGTCTCCTCCAGCTTTGGATTCTTATGAGTTTGAGCTTTAATTGATTTTCCACGGCGGCTTTTTTTCACACCTATTATTCCTTCAATTGATTTGTTTTCCGAACCATTCAAGAATAAAACATGCCGTCATGCGAAGAAACCAAGATAATCACCTTTTATCATGAATGTTTCATGTACTCTGTAATGTGATGAACTCGAGTCGATAGTATGTTTTATATGATTATTATTTATCAAAAATAATATTACCGCGGAAAGTCGACCAGACGAAATAAAACACTCCGAGCTAACAACAATGTCAACTAAGTAAATAATATCAACTATGTAAGCTAGTGAAATATCAACATCCTACATATCCTCACACCCCCTTTATTTATCAAAATATCAAAAAATATTTTATCACACCTTGTGATATTTCTCCGTTAAGAAGTTATTCGTCAAATTTATAGCGAGTGGGTGGTTGGCTAGGTCTAATTGACCTTTGTAACTCTGGTTCCTGCTTGTCCAGCTTCTTTGGTGAGACTTGTGGCCTCGGATCATTCCAGCTTGTATTAGGTGTGGCTACTGTTTCATCAACTGGCGGTCCCTCTTCACGCTGTCGTTTCCTAAGTGACTGAGCCTCCACCTCTGGTTGCGGTCTTGGATATTGTGCTTTCAGCTGTGAATCTCACACCTCAGCTTCCTGTTGACCTACCACAGTCAGTGTTGGTTTGTCATCCATTGCTCCTGACCTACTCCGTAGTCAATCCACATGTTGATATGGCCACCAATCAAGACTTCATATGACAGCTCTCCTGATTTCCTTCCCTTCACAACAGGGTACCGACCTGGTTTGCACACATTTTGGACCCATACTTCATCCCCTTGCCTGAAAGAACACTTTCTGACATAGGCGTCATGGTAGGAGTTTTGTTTCCACACCTCAATCTCCATCTTGTTCCTCAGGTCTGGCTTCAGGCGATCCAATTGAGTTGGAAGACAATGTCCCAAGAACAATTCAGCTGGTGCTTTTCCTATTGTTGTGGATGGTGTTGCGGTATGATAGCAGAAACCATTGCAACTGGAAGTCTTGATCCCCTGCAACACCTTGAGAGGCCAGGAATCTATGCTTAAATGGCTGCATGAACCCTTCCGCTAAACCATTGGTTTTTTTGTGATAAGGTGTGTGAATGTGCTTGACCCCACTGGATTCACAAAATCTTCTGAGGTAAAACTTGTCCCATTGTCTGACATTAGCTGTTGTGGAACCCCTTTCCTGACAAATAGTCCTTGAAGTTCTTAGATTCACTGAGTTCACTATTCACTGAATTCCACAGGGTAGATTACACCTAATGCAACTAACTTTTCTAATTCTTTTTCAACTTTGGCTTTAAGGGCAAATGCGAGGTATCTCCAGTGACAAAAGATAGGATAGTTTAAACTTTCCTTTTTGATGGTTCCTATTCCGTCATTTTTAGGTTTTTAAACACATCCCAAAACTTGTCGAGTATCTGATTTGAGGATTTTGACAGGTTATTGAATGGCAATGAAAAATTGAATGCACTATACCAATCCCTGCCAAGTAAGGGGACCCCTCCATTAGGGATAATATAATGAGGCAAGCGCAAACTTTCTCCTTTATGTTTAACTGTAATCCAAGAACATCCACTGGGAACAATCAACCCATTTGAATAAGATCTTAGTTTTATGGTGATGCCTTCTAACCGAACATGTTGTAATTTTCTTTTGAAACAAGTTCTGATATTGCCAAAATTGCAGAATCTGAGTTTATCTTCGACTAAATGTCAAACTAGCCATGGCTCAACATTTTTAAATATAAATGTCTTTGATGCTGAACATAGAAAGATATTCCTCTGTATCACTCGAGTCATCTTGGTGTGACCCATCCATGACCACCTAGCTGAAAACTTCTCTCTGAGATTCCTTCCTCTGGACTTGTTTCCTGCAGACCACCTTAAGATGTCCAACTTGTTTGCAAATGTCGCAATTGTAATTGTGGAATTTACAATTACTGCTCTGGTGCCCTTCATGGCCCCAGCAGCTGCATATTTTTCCACCGATATGGTTTGATCCTGCTAAGCTATCCCTCCAATCTGTTTAGCCTGGACCCTGAAGACTTCTGGTTCATTTCCACTGGCTACCGCATAGCTGCTTCATCCATCTGTGCTGCAGCTCACCACATTTTGCTTAGCTTTCTCTCACGTGTGAGCTATTTCTACTGCTTTTTCAAATGTTAATGATTTGTCCTCTAAATATAACAACTGTATGGTTTGCAAATTCCTCAGACCCAGAACGAATTGATCCCTTAACGCTTGATCTAGGATAAATCCGAATCTGAAAAATCATGAGCTCTTCTCCAAATTCTAACACAGTCTCCCCTTATCCTTGCACACTTTTATTAAATCAGTGCTGCTCTACAATAACAACATTTCGATGTGTAATGGGCTCTTAAAAGCTGAAGGATTCCATCTAAACTATGGTCCGCTATTCTTTTTGGTCCACACAAATCCCTTGCGACTTTGTATGTTTCTTTACCCATCAAAGACTATAATATGGCTTTCTTTTTCTCTTCATGAGCAGCTTCCAACCCTAATTCTTTAACGATGAAAAACAGTTCAAATCTTTCCTCGTAGGAGTCCCAGCTATCCTCCCCCAAAATAAACCTCTCCATGTTGTTGGCTATCCTCATCGCCAGTGTAATAACATGAGCTTACCGTTAAGTTCCAGAAGAAATAGTGATGGCCAAAAGCCATTACAGCCATTGAGATTCCCATTTATTTCGACAAAAGAGCATAACGAGGCATAGTACAAAAAGATGGTGGCACAAATATTATCAGCATACATCACAGCACCCAGGATAGCTTTATTTAACTGAAATACAAACTAATGTGAACAAATGAATGATTCAAGTTACCTAGATGCAGAGGTTATGCTAAAATATCAATAATTTACCTAAAGTCATATTCTTTTCATTTATTCACTTAATTGACTCAATGATAATTGCACTCAATATAAATAAATGCACTAAAATGACTGTCATTTAAAATTTTGAGAACGTTTAATAAATGTAAAGCCAAAAAAACAAACCAAAGTATTTTTAGGAATGGATGTTCCATATACACATACCAAAAAATGGGGTACCTATAGTTACATTAGTATCAAGATTATTGTGAAATTGAAAGCTAAATATCGGTTAAACATTTCATTTTTTATAAAGAATGGTTTTCAGATGAATCAGAAATTTTAAATATCTATTTTTTAAAGAATTATAACCGTAAATACACACAGTCAACAAATGGAACAATCTTTTAATGTGAGAAAATCCCCACCTTCATTCCAAAGTTCTTAATATCACCAACTTATTTTTGTTACCATTCCTAATGCCATTTTGGAGAAATGGTGCATTTATCATAGTTAAGAAAATTATTGTACATTGTTCACGTTCTTAGCTTTCCAATGTGCTTAATTTTTCTGCATATATTTATTCGCTAAAATTATAAAAATATTTAAGCTTAGTGGACACATTATTTGGTCAGCATTGTTAAAAGTAGTTGTCATCTTAATTATGTTCTATTACAGTTAGCCCCACAGAGGCTATGTGTGGGGTTTTGTGAAAATGTGATATATTTTTATTGAAAGTTTCATCCTAATATCTTAATTGATGCTTGAGTTATATTTTTTTTATAAAATCATCAAATGCACAATGAGCCCAATCCTCAGGAACTATGCATTGAAATCTCCATGGGGCTATAATATTAATGTATAATAAATTGCATGTTTTAAATAAAAATTATATGGTCAAATTGGCAATATATTATTGTTTAAAAATATTTTTACCAGTTTATCCAGGACATCAACAACAATAATTTGATGTATTGCACACATTTACATTTAGTCCCAAGAAAGAATGGACTTGAAAAAAGTCTGACTGGGAATCGAACCTGGGTCTCCCCAATGCCAATCAGGTGCTCTGTCTGTTGAGCTATCCTGGCAGAACATTTTTTTCAAGTCCATTCTTCCTTAGAATATTTCCTGGGTGTGCACCATCTTGCGCTAGATATCCCTTACCCGTTTTACTGTATTTACATTTAACTCATGTAATCATCTGTTTTTCAAAGAAATGAAATACATTGCTCCTTATTTGTTGTTGTTTTGCATTTGATTAAAATATGGAATGAGTAGAATTGGAAAAATATCAACAAAGAAAAATTATATAAAATCAACATATCAATCCCATTAATAGGAAACCCCTGAATCATCACCTACAACAGCAGTTGAAGTATGATGGAATAGTAGAAAACATTGTCCGTCATGAGAGAATTATTTTCCTATTGAGAATAAGTTGTTTCCGATACCATTGAGTAAGCCTTTCTGAAGTTATCTCCTTATGGTAATCTACAGTTTTAGCAATTTAAATAAAAGAGGTACGTTCATAATCAAACTTTTCACAGTTGTTGCATTAACCCAAGTTTCATCCAGCCAAACAATTTTTTATATCTTTTTTACCAATTGACCTTAAAAATCTTCCTCTCTGAACAAGAACTTGTTTATGGAAATGGCTATTAAAGAGAAGCTAAAGAGGAATTGAAATTTAAGACTAAGAATTGACCTAAAATATTAAATGAAGAATTCACCTAAATACAAAATTGCTGAAAAACAAGCTCCTCAGCACCAACTACCAATACAGAGGCTGAACTGACTGCTATAACTGCAACACAGTGCAGATTTTAAGGCTTCCCACCCAAAACTAGGACTTAACTGTTGGTTACAGCTCCCGATCCCCTTCAACAACTGAAGGGTGAAGTGCAGCTCATGTACTGCTATTCAGAATCAACATTTGAAAAGTGTATCTTAAAAATAAATAAAAGATTTATCTTATTGATCTTATGATCATCCCCACTAATGAGAAACAAATCCTTGCATGAGCTTGTCCATATTATTGTGAAAGTCAGCTGTGGGTGTTTGAGAGAACAAAAGAAAATTACCGCCTTTTTTCCATGTCTCTGTATGAACAGTAAAGAACATAGAACTAATCCAGGAGTGCCCCTGTCTTTAGTTTACTTCAATCGCTGCCAGCAGCAAGGATGCGTAAACAAGCTCAAAGTGATAGACAATGGAATATATTGGCTCAGATAACTACGACTGCAAAATCTTTTTTGTGAATCATTTACTTAAAAAGTTCCAAAGTAAATGAATTCGGATACCATAAATGTATTCCTTTACCATCAACTTCATTAAAAACAACCTAAGTAATTGACATAATAACATATACACTCAAAATTCACATGATTTGGACATATAATGGCACACAATGCCATTATTATATCAAATTGAGCACTCTTGACAAAATACTACTAGGACAGATTGACCAGGCCTGGCCTATAGCCCCCCTATGTTCTGCTGTATTTATTTATGGTTGAAGTGAAATTTTTGGTAGAAAGGTATTTCCTTCTTGAATGAAACTATTTTATCTCCGAAATTCATGTGCCCTTCTCCAGAAGGATAAAATGACACATGAAGAAGATATCCTTTAATATCAAACCAACATGTCATGATTCATCAAATTAAATTTAAGATATGCTTTACGTATTTAAGGCAAGCCAGAGTACTTAGATGAGGATTTCACGGTAGTCATATTGAGGTTCACTAGACTTACTATGGCCTAAAAAACAAATTAGCCATATTTTCTTATCGTAGAAAAGTGATTCTGTGTGTCACTTGTGCGTACGGAATAATATTAATTACAATTAAAAATTTTATGCAGTTACAGAATCCAATCAAAGAATGATATTACGCAAATTTTCGAAGAATGATGTAGCAAACGCTATGAGAAAATTCATTCAGTGTTTAATAATATTTCACGTAATGTAATCCAGAAATGAGTAAAATAAACGTAATAGATCGCTTACATGCATTCAGACAACAATAATAGATTAAGCCGATGGATTACACAATTGGCTTCCGAGGTAATGACCTCATCTATTAGAATGTTTCTAGAAGATTCCATACTCTGAAATTAATTACGGAACTAATGAAAACTAAATTATTGTGACTCTTTCAGTAGACTTTATTCAAATTTTGATGATATTAGCTAGCATATAATGCCAGGCACATACAATATTAGTTTATAAAATCCTCGTTAGCTTGTTTCAAGTAGTGGGACTATCGTATTTCCCGCGATAAGTATTCAACGACCGCCAAGCCTCTCGCTCGGCAAATTTCGGAACTACTCAAATAAGGTCGATTGGCTCGAATGACGGTTGTTGGAGGTGACGCCACCTGAAAATGACATTTATGAACTTCCACGTCATCCGTATTTGATATCCGAAATTTAAGGTAAGAGAATTAATGAACCTCGATCAAAATTTTGGAGGATGATGATGATTGGAAGTCGTTTAACTGCGAAATGTAGCAATTATGTCACTGAAAACAACACGTTCTATTTTTTTCCAGCATCTTACAGTCCGCTAGGTAGCGCTGTTATTTGTCAATCATACAAGCAATTGAATTAAGATTACGGTTATTAAATGTTGGCTTTCAAATTGGCTGCAATCTATATCAGCAAGTCAAGATGTTTCTCTTAATTTGAAACATTTAGGGATAATGAATTCGTCGGCTTTAGTTTTCACGACATAGACGCTAACAACCAAGCATAAAGGAATATGGCGGGTAAGTGTCGTTACCACCCTTAGCGTCATAGGAATCTTTATTCTAAACTTCTTGCGATGGTACTTTTAAGTCCGTTTGTTTTGCTTTTCCAGAAATCTTCGAAAAGTATAATTGTACCTACTGTCAGGAAGAAATAAGTGGTCTACGGGTGAAATGCGCGGAATGTAAAGATTTCGAGCTTTGCTTAGAGGTAGGTCATGTGACTATTACCTGCTTCCTTATTTGTTCTACATACGATAGTCATGAGAGCGAATTTCGAATGGTCGTATAGAGCACATTCGCTTGTTTGATGAATATATAAAGGAACTTGATTGCGAAGTTACTCTGTCTCCGAATGCATGTTAATTTAAGTGCTATCTTCCATTTAAAAGTATTACTCAGCGAATTTTCTTAAAACGCCCCTTTTTCATTTACAGTGCTTCTCCTCTGGTGCCGAAATCGGGCCTCATAAAAATGATCACAGTTACCAGTTAATGGTGAGTAATCAGGAGAATGTTTCTTTCCAAACGAGTAAATTATTTTCAGTCGATAGGAATTGGTTCCAATTTTTTTTACGTGTTCTTTAGCCAATATCCGTCGTAGTGTCAATCCCGTGAACACTGTTTATCATTTCAGTTTCGTTAGACTACCTTATTTAACTAAAATATTTTTTATAAAATATCATTATAAAAACGATGGAAAAAGTGCAAAATCCCTATATTTGTGATATATTTAAGTTAAAACAACTATTTCGATCAGCTGTTTTCTGCGAGTTCTGTATCTTGAGCAGAAAGACTCAATGGTATTACTAAATCATCCTTTTTTACTGTCGCTCTTTGGTCCTCTATCCATTTTTTCTCTTCTCTAATAAGTAATTCCAATTTTCCCTCTGTTGCAAGCATGAGTATTAGCATTTCTGCTAAAAAAACTGCTCAGTAACTGAAAAAATCGCTAGATGTAGTCATTGTTCCCGGCTGTCAGTATCATTATACGGGTGGCTATTGGTTACTTGGATGAAATATTTTCGAAAAACAGCTAGGCTCCTCAATGAACACTATTGTTGATTTTCATGCACGTCTGCATTTCATACTGTATTGAAAAGTTCCCAATTTTTGACAATCGGAGTTTTAAATAGATAGATTTTAAGTAAAAAAGTATTTTACCTCCTAGGACTGCGGTACTGCCAGTGTTTATCTTGGCAATGGTGGTTGGACCGCAAGAGAACAACTTAAGCTCTTAGATGCAATTGAGTTGTATGGATATCGGAATTGGGATGACATCAGTCGGCATATTGAAACTAGGACTGCAGAAGGTAAGCAAATATATTTTTAAAAGGTCCAGAAAAACGTTTTTTAATAGACTTAATTATTTGTGGCAGTGACAAAGATGCGAATAAATTTCATGTCATACTTTTGGACATGCCCTGTTACTGGTCACTCACACCCAGTTATGAGAGTCTGTTAGAAAGTAATGCCCCTCATTTTTCTTTTCAAAAACTATTTATTTTACTAAAATGAAATTTACATGCATGAAAGAAAGATGATTAATCTGCCCAATCTATTTCTCCCCATAATCTCCATCAAGTTCTGTTGCCTTCCTCCAGTGATTCACTGGGGCATGTATGCCCTGTCGGAATCAGTTCTTGCTTTGGTTATGGAGCCAGGTTTTCACTTTCAACTGCCTTCTGGTTTACTCACCCTCATTACCCAATAACCAACTGTACTCTTATGGACTGCAGATGTTCCGTAGTCGTTGCTCTAACGTTTGTGAATATTCCATAACGTTCCTTTCTCTACACACAGAAATTAAATCACAGCTATGCTATCTGCAGGAAAAAACAAAAAATGCACATACATTCAGGAGACATCAAAGAAGTCGAACCTACAATTTCTAATTATTAGCATTAGTTTTGGCTTGGAAAAAAAGTGTGGGACATTACTTTTTGATCAAAACTCATTTGTTTTTTTTTTTTAATTCAAATAAAATTATAATTGTAAATTTTAGCAAAAGTAAAAAATTATCATTATTATTAATCATCACTCAACCATTTTATTCTGAAACTGCTCAAATTACTAAGAATTTGTTGAAAATTCTATGATGCTGAAATACTGGATCCTTTAATAATCTAAGATGGGCCTAGACTTTGTTGTACTTTTTCTAAAATAGTAATATTTTCATTCATTATGATTAAGGCCTTCCAAAAAATGGCAGTCTTTCATATTACTACGGGCAAACTTGTATTAGAAGTGAGTTATGAATCACTGTAGAATATTTCTAAGCACACCAACCGTATGTTTCTCATGTTTTAGTTTACTCATACTGTTTTAATTAAATTTCAGAGGCAAAAGAAGAGTACACAGCGAGGTTCCTGGAAGGCAGCATTGGAAGACTGACTTGGCCAGCAGCTGCAACTGCCAGACCTCGACTCACTGATGTCACTGAACCTGATAGTGGGCCTCTCTCCCCTTCTCATACAAGTCGGCTTCCACCTCTAGATGTCACTCAAGAAGAGGCAACACAGCTGGGCTACATGCCTCAGAGGGATGATTTTGAAAGGGTATTGAAATATTTTCTAAATCTTAATTTTAAGTACAATTAGAGCTTTGATCCAGTGCTAGGATGACAAAATTATTTCATATATGCTTATCTCAAGACTGGAAAATTAAATTAAGTTTTATGTTGTTATTTGTTTCAATTCAATCTACTCACTCATCAGGTGTCAGATTTTAGCAAACATTTTTCACTGAATATTCTATTTATGCATAAATCATAAACTTTTTTATTTTGAACTCATAAAGTTTGCGGAAGGTATATTTGAGATGGTAAATAAATTTTAAAGATTTTGTTACAAAATATGTTTAGCCCTATACACAAATTAGGAAATTCCTACATTTCCTAGTAAATTGTTGTCTATTTCTCTTATGTTAGTTAGAAAGTACTGCATTATGAGATGTAGCCTCGATGGTTTTGGCCTTCACTTGGTGGTGTGCCATAACAGAATCCAGTAAATAAGATGGACTTTCAGATTAATTTATACACTACCTCAGTACAAGAACAAACACGACCTGGGTTTCAATACATGGTGTCATCAGGTGCACCTTGAATGGTGAAATCCCACCCTTTTGCTCCTTTCACTCAACTTTGCCTTCTTTCCACTCTTCCCCACCTGGTTACTATGTATACCTTGTAAATGTTTTTGTTTTCACCTGATGAATTGATCATGCCATGCATTGAAATTCTGGTCCTGTATTGTGGTTGTGTGTGAATTATGAGGCATGTTTTTAAGAAAGTATGGATTTTATATTAAAAAATTATGAAGAAAACTTTTTTAATGATTTATTTTAGCCAGAACCTTAATCTTCTTTTCAAGATAATTTCCAACTATTTTAAGACACTTTACATATTATACAACCAGCTTCAAATTCTATTCTCACGGCAATCTGCCATCTGATGTCTGCTGCTGAGCGAGTACAACTTTGTGCAAAATTCAGGCTTTGTGCAACAATTTCTTAGAAAACTCCCCTTGAAACTTGTAGAAACCTATTAGATAACAATGAAATTGTAAAGCCCATTTCTTCAAACTTTTTAGGCAAAGCTTTGTAAAAATTAGTATTGATGGACAGTCTCCCCCACTGTTTCTCTTTACCATTCCATTACTCTTAGCTCATTCTATATTTTATTCACAATTCTGCCCATGAATTTTGGCTGCCCTTACAGTTCATGCATTTAAGAAAGGAATTCCAGTGTGCATTTCACGATCGCAAAAATTTTCAATGTTAAGAGGGATATTAAACTCCCTCAACTAACATAAACTGGTGAATTTTTCTGTAGTTGCATTTGTGGCAATAATTCAATTAATAGATGCAGATACTCTGTCAACAATAGTAACTTCAGGAAATCACCTTTGTTTTTATTTTAGCAAATAAAATTTTCCACTGCCAGGAGTTACTGGCTATTAAGTCAAAGTTTCCACAAACTAGAAGTATTAAATCAGACGACTCAACTGAAAGCGTTCCCGGGTTTGTTTCCTGGTGGGAGCCTATGTGCGAAATGACCTAAGCTGTCGAAGCACTTTTAACAATAATACTACTATGGAATCGGAGTATATATTGGCCATTCTCTTAATGTCTGTAAAGATAAATTACAATTTATTGCCTCCAGTGCACCAGAATAGAATATTATTACAGAATTGGGAATAATGTGGCTTTTTTGCTAGTGCCATAATTAATTCTTACATTTCAACCTTTCCATTTTCAGGAATTTGATAATGATGCAGAGAGTCTGGTTTCAACCCTATTTATCAACCAAGTGGAAGATGATGATTTGGATGTTGGTAAGTGTTTTCAGAGAAGCAGCACTCAATGGATGTCTTACAAACCAAAAGCAAAACTCAATAAAATTTCTGATAAACCAAATGCTGGTGTACTTTATATTAAGTACATTTATTTGAATGTTGGTAAACTTATTGATGCTATGTTATTATGACTGTTGGGAATCTAAAATCTAAGTTACACTTTCATTGACCTTTTTCAGAGCTCATTGGAAGGTCAATGACCCTCCCATTAGTTATCCACTCATGTGTGTCACATAAAATTTTTACTTCTTACACTGGGGTTGAACCATAATTATTTTAATTCTGGTTTACTCTCCAGTTTAATAAAACTACTTTAATTATCTAAACTTTAATTAAAAATAAAATATTGTTTTGGTTCCTATTACACTCTGATGGCAATCATCAAACCAGTAATAAACTTTATTTTGATCCTGTAAAACAATCCCTGGCAACAATCTGGCAAAAGCAATGTTTTCCTTCCAGTTCTGGCTTTTGGTTTGGTTTTGATTTCTATAGTTATGAATCATAGCCCATCAACCCTCATTCAACTTCACATAGACCCCTGCCTATGATAATCAACCCTTAGTTCCTTTTCACATTTGTCCATCAGCCGTGTAAACAGCACATGGTAGGAGTGGTTTCACGTTTATCTAGCCGTCGTTTAAACCGCACAGTCACTGTAACAAGCTTCCTTTGTTTAATTACTATCTACCCTTCTCAGTGCAGCACTAGGGAATAGTTGTTCTAATATTTTTAGAAGAAATGAAAAGGGAGCAAATACTATCTCTGTTTATAGTATGTATCAAAAAAAGAAATATAATTAAGTGGGTCGATCCAATTAATTTAAAATGGGATGAATCCGGGGTGTTTCACATCTAATTTCTTAGAATGATAATTTCTGAAATCTCCTGTCTGTGAACAACACAGCTGCCATCCATGGCACTGGAGTAGCCCTGCAGATTCCCGGCTGCTGTGTGCGATTGTTGAATGTTTAATGTTGAATGTTTAAAACTTTTATTTTCCTTCTAGCCCTCAAACTTGCTCATGTGGATATGTACACTAGACGGTTAAGGGAAAGGGCACGTCGCAAACGATTGGCCCGTGACTACCAACTTGTAGCTCAATTCTTTGCACCCATGAGGAAGGACAAACCAAATGCTCCAAGGAAGAAGCCTTCCAAAGAGGATAGGTAACTATGTTTTCTTTCATAAGTTGACCATCTGAAAACATTGAGGGATTTTTGGAAGGGAAGGGAAGCATCTTAACGATCACCATATTTTCTGCAATACTTGTTGTGCTGGAATATAGGTGTTTTTTCTCTTAGTAATCAAGCAAGAAGTAGTTTACCTGCAGGAGACTGATGCCAGTCATATATTATATATTGCTGTTTTATGTAGTACCCTAACTTTTAAAAGATAAGCTGTTGTGACTTAACTACCAAACAATACAATATAACAACTTACTTACGCATGAGATTGCTTTCTTAGTGAGCCATTTTAAGAAAAAAAATTAAGAACTTTTCATACCTGTCATCATCAGTCCTTTATAGTTAATGATGTGTTTGGGAATTAATGTTGCTTTCTTCTGTAGTTGAATGCTCTGGCATTTGCAGATGATGTAGTACTTAGTAAATGCATTGAAACTGAAATCCAGGAAAATTTGAACCAATGGAACAAAAATTTCAAAAACTTTCTCTTGTAAGTCAGTAAAAGCAAGACTGTGGTGATGACATTAGGCAAAGCATGAAGCAATATAACTAAGAAAAAACTTGAAAATGAAGTATCACCAATGGTGGAGCAGTCCTTGCCTAGGCAGTGTCATTTCACAGGAAGGCTCAGATACTTGGGAAATTACAAACATTAAGTTTTTACCACCAATAATATTTACAATAGTGTTTTAAATAAAAAATAAGGAGAAGCAAAACGGTACTTGACACCATAATAGCATGTAGAAAACCAAATGACAATTTTGATTTTTTAATATCTTTAATTACCTCAGCACCAGTGGTGTAAAAATTACAACCCCAAAAATAAGCCTCAAGATAAGTTTAGGAGCAAAAATTAATATAAGACCCAGTCTTACTTTCAGTGGAAGATTGTATAAACATTTAATAACAACTCGTTAAATCTTTTATGGTAAATATTTTGTTTTCTCTAATATATCTTTGGTATACTTATCTTGCATAGGGAACTACAGGAACAGTTCCGGCCGTTTTCCCAGCTGCTAACAGCTCAGGAGCAAGAACAAATCCTGGCTGGTTTGAGGCGGGAGCGAGAACTCCGTGCAAAAATTTCAGAATTAGTTAAGATTCGTAGCAGAGTTTCAACTCCAGAGGACTCCAAGGTTGATCGATCTAAAATGCTAAGAGAATGGAGAGAGAAACGTATTGCTGTAAGTTTACTTGTTGCCATCAATGAATATTTAATTGCATTTCTTTCCCTATTACAATGTAACATCTGTAAGATTCATATTCTAATGTTATTATAATATGATATTTTTTAAGAAGCTTTTTGCATCTTAACCAGTGATTTGTTTCAATATGTGGTTTAAAATATTGGTTAAAATGACATATACTTAGACAGCACTAATATGTAGCTAAATTGATAATCATATTTAACAGTGATATCTCAGTTTACGAAGATGTTCAGGAATCTCCCTTTTATTAGCCTAAATGCTGTGTCTTGGATTGCCAAATCTCAAAATCTTAGCCAAAGCTAAAAACTTCATTTACCTATCTCGTTTTCCTTGGTTAGCATTTTGGTCATTGTAATATTTTTGTGCTTGAATACAAGATTGAGTGTCCATCAGAACAGTGGCTTGCCAAATCTCGTAATTCATAAGATTTTCATTAGCTGTGTCTGTGTCAGAAAAAATATATCATTCATTTGTTGACAAATTTGCTTGGAATGCTTGTTAACCAAGATATTAATGCAATATTTACAGACATCCATTGAAATAGTACCAAAGTATGTTAGATTTGACTTGAAATGCATTTCATTCGAGCAACAGAAATTATCAGTTTGCCTTTCACCTAGGGCAGCAGTGGTCCCATCCCCTCCGCTCCGTCAATGGAAATAATAAAAGAGTAAGTAATATTATTCTTCTATGGAATGCTGGTTAAGGATACTGAATAATGGGTTTTCCTATTCTCTATACAATGCTTGGGTTATTTAATGTGTAAGCTCTTGAACAAGCCTCTTATATTGTGAATATGTATTATCTCCTGTAATAGATGCTTTTGAGGAAGCCTTACTGAGAGATGATACAAGTGCTAAAGGGGCTTTTAAAAACTTAGTCAGTAGGGTTACCTTTCATTTTCATGGTCATTTATTTCTTCTTTAATTTCTTGAATATACTTAATACTTAAATTCTTGATATGGAACCTGATAAAAATTTAAATAGAAATCACCGAGTTGAAATTTGTTTAATAGCATCATTGTCAATTCTTGGCATTAATCAATACTGATAATGATTGCCAAGGATATTACTTGATGATTTCCCAGTGATTAACTTGGAAAAATCACGTGATGTTGAAGAAACTTAATTCTACCTAAATCACATTCTTTAACATCAAGAACAGCAAAGTTAAGGAACTGATAGTATTTTGAACATTCATAAACCTGGTAATCTTGGGGTATGCTTGAAGTTTTGAAATAGAAGAAACTAAAAAAATAGATAAATAAATTAAATGATTTAGGGATATTATGTAATTTATGTAGATGGGATTTACTTGATNTATATTTTATGAAAGCATAAGATGTTACTTATGCCCTAAAAAATCTCAATTGTCTGCATTGTTCGCTTTGGACGTGATGGCAGTTCAGTACAAGATTAAAACCTATTATCTATGTCACCATGAATGCTTGAAGTTTTGAAATAGAAGAAACTAAAAAAATAGATAAATAAATTAAATGATTTAGGGATATTATGTAATTTATGTAGATGGGATTTACTTGATAAGATTACTAGTTGATATGGTCCAGAATTCCTGTCAGGCATTACGTCTGAAAGTTACATTTCTTCATTTCGTGATACCAACAAACTGTTTTAATGCTTTGTGATGCAGGTGTTCTTATTAAGTTGATTGCATGAATCATAATTGTGGAATTTTAATTTCTTAAGAAAACCATAACTCATCTTCCAAAGATATAGCTATCAACTTTTCTTAAACAATTTGCATGTTTTTCTAAGCAGAAATAATAAATATGGAGAATTGTAATCATCTTGAACAATTTTGAGGGAAGACTGGCTAATTTGCTCCATTTTTTTCATTTTCCTACCACAATGCATCTCATGTCGTAAAAGTTAAGTCCACAGCATGACATCCCTAAGTTGGATATTACTTTGCCATGCGATATTCACAATGGGTGATAACAGTTCAGCGCACTGATTTTCCACCTCATTGGTTTTCTATACATTTTGAACCCGCTACCTGTTTATTCAGGTAGCTTCCCAGTTTTATCACAATGTTGGGTCAAAATCATGACCCCCATCAAGAACTGACCTTTCGACTGCTTTCACCAAAGGCAAATGTGCTGCCCACTTCACTTTCCAGGGAGTCCACGTCTCATCTTGATAAATGAATTTTTAGATAAAATGTTTCCTCACGTGAATTTTTTAGAAATAGAATGTTATAAAACTGAATACTTTTAGACCTCATAAATGCATGGTTACAGGTATTATTGTTGACAGTTCATAGTTTCTTGTTTCTAATTCTTAATTGGCTCCAAGTGAAGGGCATTTTCCAAATTATTGATTTACATTCTTTGGAAGTTGCTGACCAAATGCTGTCTGCCTTCTTACTATGTAGCCATAGTTCAGCTCTTTGAAATGCTTCTTATCTGCAAGATTTTATTAATTTGGGTTAAAGACAGAAGAGGTTAGTACCTCAGAAAATAAGCTCAAATGTAATCACTAGGACAAACAAGCTTAGGATATGAAGTTTCATCAAACAAACCTCTCCAAGGAAGGGTTTTTGAGGTGAATTAGAGAAGGTTCTGGAATCAATTTTTATCTTTTCTATGACAGTTTGTCTAAAACCTGAGAGATATTGTCTTTCATCGTTGTTGTAAGTATCATATAATTGGAAGTCCCAACAAGTTCACTGGCTAAACAATGAGGATTTTGAGATGGGATGTTTTGTAAGCAGCATGAGCATCCTTCGTATGGTTGTCCTCTTTTGCTTATTTTTTGCACTCGATATAATTACTATGCCACTAGTGCATTGCATTGCAAAGGGTGATATGAAAGTATGTTACAATAGCGAATTTTTGCTCAATGACTTTCAAATGAGATAGGTAAGACATTGAACTGTAATTTTGGAGACTATATACCTTTTGTTTTAATATTAAGTCCATTTAGAGAGTTGTATTTTGTAAATACATTGAATTTTCTGTCTTGTCCTTCACTTTATTGGCATGAGTTAGTTTTAAATATTCCATCTATGTTATTTTCATTGGAGCTTTACTATGCTTTCCCAACAGTTATTTCATACCTGAAATGAAGTAAAACCCTCAAAATTATCTTTGTTAATTTAGGTGTATCATTCTTTTCCACATTTTCTTTTGTGTTGTACTTTGTTCTTTGTTTTTACCTAAAATTTTTAGTTCTATTAGTGTAATGCATTTCTAGCTGTTTTTGGCATAGAAATCTTGTTTCTGTGAAAATTCTGATTATGAATCGAAACAATCATCTCTTTAGAAATTGAAGAATAAACTTTAGAAATCTTCTCCTTGGCCATGGAGTCGCTGTTAATTGTTCTCCAACAATTTTTTCTCTATTTCCCAATCCTTTTTGATGAAACACAGGGTTAGAAACTGCAAAAGACACCCTGCTAACTGCATATTAGGTGTATTTTTTCTGTCTCCAGATGCACCACAACCTCAAAATATATTCTACATTATCTGTATTGCGATCCTCTTCTGCCTCACATTGTCTCCATAGGGGTTTAATTATCTTGTTTGCAATTAATCATTCTGTGAGAAGCTAAGAAAAATATTGCAAAACAGAAAAATTTCATTTCCTTTGTACTAGTTGATACTAGCTCTGAGATAGAGATCTTCCCCATTAGTTTTGTCTCAAGGTAGAACTTAGGATAAAAATTTGCTTGCTATATGGTAAATTATTTCTTCGTTGCAGAGTAAAATTCAATTTGTAGAGTCAATTCCAGTATAGCTCTTTACATTGCTTGAGATTGAATGATTTGTTCTTTTTCATTATCTAAGTTGTTCTACTAGTTTTTGTTGACAAAATTCATTTTTTCTGCAGTATATATGACTTAAGATGAACATGCTGTATACTTCATTCCCTACTCTATTGGGGGAACAAATTAAGATATTTATCTCTCAAAAATAATACTTCCTCTTGTCTCAGCCTTATAGTAACATTCTATTTCATATTCCAGTTTTTTCCAGTCAGTAATGGTTACAACAGAATCAAATCTTATGTATTATTCTCCTTACGTCAAAAATATTCTTATGTCAAGTTGCTGTTTCGTGGAACTCCATGATAAGTTTACAATATTTCTCATCATTGTTTAAATTTGAAGATTTCATCCACTGGTTTTGAATGTTTTCACCTGCCATACTGACCTTATAAAACTGGTACAGAGTATACATGTTGCCTTGTTCACTAACTCTATGGTACTCTAATACTTATCACTATAGCATAACTTTCTGAACTTTAATCTATTGATGTGACTCTTGTTCATGCAATTTCCACTCTTTATTTCGCGATTTGGCCTAAGATGGTCTTAGGTGTCTCCTAATTTTCTCATGTTTTTCACCTATTGATAATGGTAGGACTGAAGGTTCCTTGAGTGTCTATTGGTAGTATAACATAATTAAATCCTATTCAAAGCTTGAAATAGTAAGTTATAGGCTCTGAATAAGTTACCACCTATATTTGATTGAAATCTGAAAGTTTTTGCCTTAAGGAATGAATTTTATGTGCAGGATTTGTCAAATTAAGTGTGTGATACCTTTTTTGTTTTAATTTTTTATGAGGTTTGGGTGAATATTTCTTTCAATCATTTAATGCTTCATTGATTTTTGTTTGCTTTTCACACAGAGAAAACATCGAGGAAGAAGGCCATTCTTCTGCCGAAGAAAAATACATACCACCACCAAACCTCAGCTCCAACCCACCGTTGCCGCCCGATAATACAGGGGATCCGGTGGCAGAGGGTGGAGATCCCGTCGAGAATCCTCCAAAATCCCCTGTGCCACCTGGTCTTGCCGACCCAACGAATAACCTGTCAGCTGGAGAGAAACGAGTAGGCATTCGCATCCTTTCATTCAATCAGTGTGACTTATGCTCCATTTGCTAATGTGACTAAATGCATAGGGTGTTCCTAGACACCAAATTAGGTGCAACACTCAAAACTTTGTTCTTGTGCACCATGCAGTAAGGTCACAGGTTATAGTGAATGTAATATGAGGTACACATTGGTTTAGCTCATGTTGGTATAACCCAGCTGTTCAAATAACAGTCCAGCATTAAATATGGTAAATTTAATTGTAAATCCTCGCATATAGTAATCTTTTCTTTTAAAGTACCTTACTGTGTATGTTGGATCCATAGTTTTGAATTTTGGTACCGATAGTCCTCATTTATATGCATGTGGAATCATTAGTTCATTTTTTTATAGATTTTTTGACTTCTTGTCTCATCTTTCATGTTGAAATAACTTACCTTAGTTTTTTTATTTTATAGAATGTTTCTCTCAATTTTGAGTTTCATTTTTAAAGTTCTATAAATATAGATGTTGATAATCATTTTTATTCTTTGAAAGATTTTATTGTTCAATAGAATATTTTTATAAGAAAAGGATTTTTTATAATATTCATATATTGTGTTTATCTGCTAGCATATGAACACACAATATTTTACAAACTCAAATTAAATGCAGTCTGTTTGTTAAAGTTAAACGTTAAGTTCGCATTTAATTGATTTTTGCAAGTGAATTGATAAAAGTTGAAATGAAGGTGAAATCAGATTATAATAGATTATCCCTTATTAAAGAAATTTAAATCTGTGGAAATGGAAACAACAAATTTTGATTTTGATGTTATCAAGGAAATGGTCAATGGTTCTAATAGTTGTAGCCTTCAGTTTATCTACTTTCACTGTATTGCACATTCCATTTAAAGTGTAATTTCTCAGCACATTTGCTTTTCTTTCAGCTTTGTTCGTCCTTGAAAATTAATCCAACGCAATACATATCTTTGAAAACCATTCTGCTGACGGTGAGTTGTATCTATTATTTTCTAAACTTGGCTGGAACTTCTTATTGAAGTTGTGCTGTAGTTAATATTAATGTTTATGGAAAACTTAATACTTAGCAAATCTCCACCTAATTTTTTACTTATTACCTTTTCATTTTATGGTTTTGATTTTCTTATAGGAGTATTTGCAACGGGCTACAGAAGAGGGTGAAAAGACAGCAGACATGCTGCTTCCCCAGTTGTCAACTGGCCCAGCAACAGGAAAAACTGTAGAAAAGTGTGTTCTGAACTATTTGGTTAACAGTGGCTGGATCACTGCTAGCTAGCATTATATGCTTCAAGTAGAGGAAGAATTGTAGGATGATCAAACATAGTACTTCAACGCTTATGTTTTCAAGGAAACCTGTTAGTTTGCCATTGTGTCAAAGCAATATCATTTAAATTAATACAGTAAGCTTGCCTGTCTGACCTAAGAACATAAAATGGCTTCAGCCATGTTCATTTCTAGGTTAGGCTCACAAACTTTGTTTCACTTGAAAGCCCAGATTAGTCTGAATCTTAATAGGAAGTCCCTGTTCATCTGGTTGGATCATTTTCCTTGTAAACTCATTTACTTTCTTTGGGAGGTGCTCCCTCAGTTTCATATTTCATCAATTTGCATTTAAAATGGTACAGATTTTTTGATCTCGAAAGAACATTTGCTCACGTCTCATTTGTCAAATATTTTGTTGTGAAAGTTTTTAACTTTAAGCCATTTGTTTGCATGGAGAATGATCTTATTGGTGTGAATATGAATCACTGTATTATATATCATCTACATGTTCTGACCCCCTATTACCACTCAGTATTGGTCTATTTGGCTGGTAATGCTGGGGGTGTTGAATTTTAGAAATTTGAAATTGTTTAGACTGCTGTAAATTTATTCGGGTGGATAGAGTAGCAGTTAAATCTGCATTAAAGTAATTATATTTTCTTATATTTTGGCTACTTACAAGAAAAATTAGCCAATTGGGAAGAATGTTTGTTTCCACTGCAAATTTTTTCAATAAGGTTGTGATGGTAGATGGGTCACTTCTTGGCACTCCAGATCATCAAGTGCCAAAGCACATTGATTGAATATCACCTGGTACCTAAAGTGTATTCAAACAATCTTACTGAAGTATTTTTGCTGTTATTCTCAGGTAATTTCCTTCTCTGATGTGGATTGGATCAAAGATTCCTCCATTGCCTTAATGAAAAAATATTATTTAGACAAAAATTGCCTTCATCTCTAAAGTGTTGCTAAATTCCAGTATAGTTAACGTGGCACAATTCCATTGAAAGGAGATTTTTAAAAAACAAAAAAAAGTTGCACTTAAAGAACTTAGTTTGTGAAAATTTGTAGAATAAGTCAATTTATTGGTGCTTTTTTCAGTTTGTCTAGAAAATTATCTTGAATGAAATCTACTTTTATCTGGCTGAGATTTTTTGCAGCATGCTTCTTTTGTAAAAATTGAGTTTATATTAAACTTGCTTTATAGATTTAAATTGTTACCGTATTGCCTAAGAGTTTAGTTCATTTTGTAAAGTAATTATGAAAGCTGCTGGGCAATAAGATTACTTTGTGTTTTACCAATGTTTTCATAAATTAAATACTTAACTGATAGAAATGTCTCATCAGGACTGTAAAGTGTTGTGGTAATCATGGAGCTAGATCTTTCATCTCTCTCTTTAGAATATGATCCTGATTCAGAGCTTTCCAGGATTATATTATTCCAATAATCGATAAAGAGATATTTGCACAATGTTTGATATGCATGCACTGCAGTAATCACAACTTCATTAGGATGTATTATCATCAGATTTTCTGTTCTGGATCAGTTAATGTACCATGTCCATATCATTGTGTTCTGCTTACTTTCAACTGTGATATGTCTTCATTCTAAAATTTACATTTCTTTTCCATATGATATTTCTGCGGTTGTTTAGGAATTTTATTCAAAGGCAGCCAAACTTCAAAAACATGCTCTTATTACCTTACCCGTTTGTATTTTGGCAAAATTGGAAGCAGGGGAGTACTATTGAAATGTTAAAAACCAAAGAATATCAGGACCAGACAGTTATTAAACTTTATTTATTTATCTAATCTCTAAATAGTTGGAGTTAACCAAAGACTGAAATTTGTCTGATTTAATTTGCGAAGTAATTGGGTTATGGTTTAGATGGTCTCCAGGATTTTTGGAAATTTTATTAAATGAAATTTATGGATTGGAAATGTTTGATTTGTGGTGAGAAGTAATGGATAAAAGAATAACAATTTGCCTCATAGTATTTTCAGTTTTCTCTTGTACATAACTCTGTATGCTGTGTTATGAATGGACCAAGTTTCTTAGCATGTGAATCAATTTAGTATTGTCTTCTGTAAGTAATTACAAGTTTCTATTTATTTAAGATTGTTTTGAAGGCTCCATTGTTTAGACCATAGTATGTTCTTAAAGCTAACACTTCTAGGAATGATCCTGTACAGCAAAGAAAAATGAATTTACGTTTAAAGATTTTTCAAAGCTTTTAAAGCTTGATATTAATGAAAAAAAATTTCATTGGGATAGTAATTACATTGCCTTCTAGTTATGTGACTGTTTAAATTTTTTTGTCTTGTTTTTGTGAACTTCATTTTTCCTTTTTCTTTAGAGACTAAATGTATTTTCATGGTGTAATACTTTCTGAAGAATATGATTTGAATGGTGTACTTTGTATTAGATTTTTGGATAAATGCTCTGTGTACTGTAATTTTTGAAGAAACTAGTCATTGTTATAACTCGCTTTTGGTTTTTACTGCAATTGATCAAGGAAGTGTAGACATGTCTGTGAGAATTATTTTTCTAACTCTATCTCACACTTTGCCGTGGAAATTGTAATTGAATGTGATTTTCAGTGGAAGTGTTTTTTGTTATGCATCCCTGAAATGTGTGTGCATCTGATCCTTGTATACAATCTAATACCAATCCAACAGACGTGCTGTCAACCTGTGGAAATACACCAACTTTGTAATTGTTCACTGTGTGAATGAATAGGGAGCATGTGTCTATAATTGTAAATAGCTTAAATTGTGATAGAAATTATATTTTATGAAAGCATAAGATGTTACTTATGCCCTAAAAAATCTCAATTGTCTGCATTGTTCGCTTTGGACGTGATGGCAGTTCAGTACAAGATTAAAACCTATTATCTATGTCACCATGAAGGTTTTCTTTGTTGTTAACATTAGCCCCTGTGATTAGAATTCTCTAAGCCAGTGGTTAATCATGGTGACTTACATGTTTATATAATGTTTTGTACCTGATAATTAAATTACCCTCAAACGTGAATTTGAGTTAAATTATTTTACCGCCCATTTTTTGTGAGTTTTTAAAATTTATTTATTATCCTGGTTCCCTCATAAACATTAATTTATTGGACAGTTATAGGAGATGAGAGAATAGATGAATCTGAGTGGTCATAATTGGTTAGTGACTAATTTAGCCTTGCCAAATTTGATATTTTTGTGCCATTTGATTTTTTTGTAAGTTTTAATAACAGTAAGTTTCTTTACAATAAATTTTTTTATTATCTTAGCATTCTTTTCAATAATCAATTAGGGTAACACTATATTATAATAAGGAATGTCTTAATTCAGGGTGAGATTGAGACTAAAAAGTCTCCTCTTGCATCTAACCCTTAGTCTTATGAGGAAGGCCAATATGAGATTGCCCTGAAAATCTTTCAGTTACTGGGCTATTGCACCCCAGTAAGAGTTTCCTATTCATTTCTTACCTAAAACCCTTATTCAGTGATAGTAACAAAATTTCATAATAATTTCAAGGAAATCCAGAGGATCTGTAGGATGTAAGAAGAGCTAGTAACGAAAGAGGAAAGATATTTCAATACTTTCATATTTTTTAGTTGAGAAAGGATTTTGAAATTTTCATTGTATAGAAGGTATTTTCTAGGGAAATATTTGTTTCTGAGAGCAGATTTCTGAAGGATACTTTTCTCCAATCATGATTAACTAGCATGCAAGCTAGTTATAAATTTAAGTAAAAATAAGATAAAAAGTTGGATCACTTTTAAATAGTTTATTGAGAAAAAATAATTTTTTTTAGTTTATTATTCTTGAGTTGAGTCCTCTCATTGAATGTGTATATCAGCACAGTTCTGGAATGTCTCTTGTGGGCCACAGCCCAAAGCAGATGTTCCGTCATCACATTGTCCCCATCTTGTAGCTGAAATTAAGAAGAGGAATCGACATTAGCAAGGGTAATAGAATTCTCTCAATGCAGTTCTTCCTAGTTATCTGGATTATCATTGATTAGGCTATGTTTGAGGTACTTCTTTGTTGAAAATTTTATCAATTTTCTGACTTGCATACCCTTTTGGTTTAAATCTCTAACACAAACTATTTATTTGAAATTGTCAGTTGTTTTGGAGTAAATGGAAACAGAAAGAACCAAACAAATACACCAAAACCCATCAGAAGTTCATAAATATGTATGTACATCCAACTACGTTCACCTGGTGAATGCTAAGCTCCCAGGAGTACATGTATAGCAAGTTGGACGCCATGGACATAAAGTGCAGACTCCATAGAACCATGTCTTTGACATTTTACAGTCAAGCCAAAGGTCCCATAAACGGAGGTGGGATTTAGCTGGTTAGTGCAAACCAGTTCCTAGAATTTCACAAGTTTGCCTCACCAGTTCCTATTATCTGAGATAATAGCAGTAGAATGTTACTAGAGAAACTAAAATCATCGCATTACATTAGGAATGTAATTTCAACATCGTACCATGAAATTCTTTGTTCTTATTTCATCTTAAAGTGTTGTTGAGAAATCTTTTCAATTAAAGTAATAAGGAAAGATGTGCTTATGTCTTATTTCATAGGTATAAGAACCTGTTACTGAAATATTTTAGAGCACTGTCCATGAATAAAAATCAAAGCACTACTTCATTATAAAATGAATCTTCTAAGAACAAAAGATTAATCTTTCTCTAGATTCTATAAAGCTTTTTTTTAAGGACTTTAATTCTGTTCATTTTATAATTTGTTGATTTTATTGGATTTATAGGGAAAAACCAAAATACAATACTTTAGTATTTATCTTGAGGCATACTGTCAGAAAATGCACTCTGTTATAATAATTATGCACAAGGAAATTTTAACTGCATTAAATATTGATATGTATACAGGATTTATTACAGCATTTCCATCTTGAGATAGTGATGAAATTAAATTATCACTAACTTTACAGGGATACAGGTTTTGTATTCCTTTTTATTTGAAGTTAAAAGAAGATGAGGATTAATTTCTAAAAAAAACTGGTTCAAATCAGATTCCTCAATACATTACCAGGAAGATTTATAAAATGTTTCTTAACCTCCTTAAATAGTTAATAATAGGCATTTAGTCAACATACATCCCTATTTTTACCAATATATAGCAATAATTAAGCCACTGTATGGACATGGCAATAATTAAGTTGAAGAGGAATGGAGTGATGAATAAATATAAGTAGTTCATACCAGTTGTGTAAGTCCACTGAATAACACACCGATCACAACGAACATCAGCAGGGAGTTCTGTTTTCACATAGAAGAAGCCTCTGTCATGTGTAGGAACGTACCATCGATAACCATCTTCAATGATTGGTGCTTGAGGAAATACCGGTGGTTTTTCAGCAGGAATCGTCTTCAGTTTGTATCTGGAAAAGTTAAGATAGGATGAGCATTTATAATTGAAGCGTGGGAAAGAAGTTTTTTCATAAAGATTGTTGAAATGAGCTTTTGATCTTCTATCATAAATTATATCTGAAATTTATAATCCTACTGTCTTACTTGTCCAAGCATTCCTGAGTAACCATTTCCTCCGGTCCTACTGGACAAAGGTGAAACTCGAAATACCCCCAGTGGTTAGTCGTGAGCTCCACAGCGAGTTCAACCGTGTCTCCAGCTGTATAATTTTCTGTAATAATACCCAAGCCATATTCTCCTCCCAGCTCATTAGGTCTTGGTCTCGGTAACTGCCATGGATCTCCGCACTCACCACATTTACCGTCGTTCTTGCCGTACTGCACCTATTAGTTTGTTCATTAATTAGATATTTATGATCGCTGGGTAAATATTTGATAGTGGTTCGTCAAAAAAAATAAAGGCTGACGTACCACTATCAAATATTTACCGATCGCTGTAATCACCAAGACTGAATAGATAAGTACAAAATCTTGAGGTATGATCAATAAGGACCAGAAATTTCAATTAATTTTTTAACTACCTACTTTTACACGGTTTAAGGTAATCCATTGCCATGAGAAACAACTATTCCAATAGAATTCTCCGGAAGATAATTAATTACACATTAAACCCATTAACATGGTCACAATTATATCATTAATGTTAGCGAAATATCTGCTCGTTTAATTCCTTGTCAAAAAAGTTAGTGGAATTATCATAGAGATTCAAATCCTTGTCAAAAAAGTTAGTGGAATTATCATAGAGTATACATCAGTATATATTCGAGGATTACAAATTTAAGCATTTATTATGCTCTGAACATATCCGAATATCTTTTTCGAGAATACTACCTTTACTCATCATATATCAAACATGTTGTACCTATTGGTGTATCCGGTGCATTATATCTATTACGAGGATTACGAGTCCCTGAGTAAATAAAACCAATAAAACAGAAACCGAAAAAAAACATTAAAAGTAGATCGTGCGCGAAATACGATTCATGGAGTAAACAACCAGTGACTTGATCTTCAGAATTTCAGTCCATCTTCCTTTTCTGAGAACATTTTAACTACACGAGAGAAATATGTGAGTAGGGATCAACTTATCTGAGAAATTTTTAATTTAAAATGCGTAACGTCAATATATTTTAATGTAAACATTCGGATACCATATGGTATTGCCCAAACGTCATAGTTGAGAAAAATGGAATTACCGAGCAAACTAAGGACTTACGTATGATTTGAAATCAGTAAAAAGCTAGGAAGCTCTTATTTATGTTTATCCCTGAAAATAATGTATATTTGGTTTGCTGCATAGTTAATCGCGTTTACCCCCTGCCACGCGCCATTGGCGGTTTGCAGGGCTTAAATGTAAATGTAAATCTTTTTATATTTAAGCTTCCTATGAGAAAGAGGATTAATATTAAGTAAACATTGACATTTCTCCTCGTTATATGCAATTATAACGGAAGGTAAACCACTTGTTTAAAAATTAATGTGTATTAAGGATAACACGCAAGAGACCTGGGAAATTATTTTGCTTTATCCACTAAATGAAAGCCCTTTCACAATGAAACAATGAACCTTAGGTTAAATCATGTTCAAGACAGACTTATCGTTTTATGAAAAGATTTCCAATCTTGTTTTTTGATTTCCTAAATGTTTTAGTCTTCATTCCTGTAAAATGCAGTAAAAGAAAAAGATGACTGGCTGCTTCAATTACTTTAATCGTCATGATGCTGAAAATTCAAAATTTTACTCACTAACTTTCATAAATGAGGTAGTTATGAGGTATTATCATTGATTAGGATATCTTTAAGGTATTTATCGGTGAAAAGTTGATTGGTTTTTCACATTAATATTAAATGATCAGTATATATACTTATGAATGCTATGAAATAATTTAAGTAAATATATACTATTTATAAACCAGTTCAGAGTAATTGAAAAAGTCCATATAAGTTACAGTATGCAAAAATTATGGAGAGATGGAAGATTTTTCTACAAAGAGAAGGTAAACCAACAATCAGACAAGCTTCTTCATCGACACAATTTATTGATCCTTGTCACTGCTTCTCAGTGATCAAGAACAGAAGCTG
>KZ308742.1:439695-462812 GCA_000376725.2 Ladona fulva
CTTATATACAATATCATACTTGTATGTAAGAAAAGCCAATGACAGCTTTAAAAGTACTTTATACTATAGTACTTTAAGGACTTTATTTTAGGCCCTAGGCTTGAAATTATAGCGCCTATAGGTAAATCCAGAAAACCTCACTCAAAAATATTTATGATTCTTAATTTAGTTTCAAACAAATTAATATAACAACGTAACAGTGAATCTTAAAATTTGTATTAATTATATTCTAGATCAATTTGTTTTTATGGATCGATTATATTTATTTACTAATTTTATATTTGTGAAAGTATGTAAATAGTTATTGTTTATTTTTTCATTTTATCGCTTAAATAATAACGTATTACATAAATTTTTATTACATATAACCTGCGTGAGCGGATTTTTTCTCTCCCCTTCCTGTGCGAGCGTCTTTTTGCACGTGGGTTTCTCTCTCGCCGAATAAAGAATACAATAATTATAACAATAACGCCAGCCGACCTAGGGTCTAATGCTGCGAAAATATATAATAACAGTGATAATTAGCTCGGAAATTCTCAAGTTTTTAGTAGTAGCAGCTGTTTCTCTCGTGCCCCAAAATAATTGTTCATACCATCCAGGCCCCTTAGGCGGAAAGACCTGGACACGCCCTTTCATACTCATAAGGAGTTTCTAATGAATCTGCAGATTAGCGATTTTCTTAGGAATGGTGATTCCGTGTCAAAGGATGTTCATAATTCTAAATATTCATCTACTCCGTTATATTTTGATATTTCTCCGCGACAACCAACTGAACCTATAATTAATATTAAAGTTTATAATATTTACTTTATTATAATGGTTAAATCGCACTTTCCCCCCCAATTGATTAGGCGCGGTCATTCTAGTAGTAACCTACACTCCCTCTCTTACCAGATCAGATCTGAAATATATTCGCATAGATTTTTCAGTATTCTGGCCAAGTTTTGGAATCTGCCGGGTAATCACTTCACAAAAATATCCTTACTTTAGTATGTCACTTTGCAAGTTGGCTCAAAGTATTATTTATAAGCCATACGTATATAGGTCTATATGTCTTGATTTTACCATGCTCCTTATTGTCTGGTCAATATCTCAGAGAAATTACTTATTACTGCAGTAACATATGTGTGTACTTAAGCATCAACATACTGGGAGCATGCAAACTTTTTGAGGATAATTATCTTGTCTAGGATGACTTTTTTGGTGATTTATTTTGTTTACTTTTTTCTCTTGAAAATCTGGATTTAGTGGGTTAAGACTTTTATGAATTTATCGTAACGGGAACGAGAAGTTTTTGAGTTCTTTTGGATAGCATAAAAACCCCTCTTTGATATCGGTTATAAGAACGGGATACATCCTGCATGGATAGAATACTACACACCACATTCTAAAGGATTTCCTCCTTTTATTTTACATTTTTTTATCCCAGAAAATGCGAGGAATCGACTTCATCGAACGGTATTAAAAAATAGCGGTTTAATGACGGAGAATCTGCGATTCGTTCTAGAATGGCCGAATTGTCCGTTTCCATAATCCATGGAATAACAAGTGACACAATTTATCGAATTTCCTGTCCATTATTGTCTCGCTCCTAGGACCCTTTGTTGTGAAATGGCGGGAATGGGGTCATCAGTAGTAAACGTGACACCTCTCAAACGTCCGTGATGGGAAAGTTGTTTTTGAAACCGGAACGAATGCGTCCTAGGGTAGCCGTTTTTCTCCGTCTTACAGACGAAGGACGCAAACCGCAATCAAGGAAATACACGGGGTGCTTCTTCGCGTTGGGCGTTGCAACTGGATCGTGACTGTCCTTTGTCCACTTTTTCTTTTTCCGGAGTTTATCGGAGACGGAGCTAAAACTCCACTGGTTCGCACATTTTTTATACATCGTTTTTGCCCGCGCGCGAGTATCTCACACGCGGAACTCGTTGATCCGAAATAAAACGGAATCGAAGGGAAACATTGCCTTGTTTTGTTTTTTCCTGGGTGCGTCCTCGTGCTGTTTACTCTCACGCCAAATCAGCGCACAGAAAGTTTTTCTTTCCTTGTGAGAGGACGAAGAAGCCAGAGATTTAATCCTCAACATAAAAAGGGAGTCCTCGGAGGACCCTAGAATTTCATTTTTAGTGATCCTGCTGTAACTATAACAATTTTTTTTCTTGACTTTTATACGTGTCCCGCATCATTATTAGATAAACTGATGGAAATTTTTCGGAATGGAATGTTTTTATTATTCTATCTAACCTTGTCCATTTAGGTCAAGTTGAATTAGTATACACAAATAACATGCATCTCAGCTATATCTGGGTTATGTTTTTCTAATGATTCTTAACAGATACTGTTGCCCTCCATTCATCTGCTGCACGAAGTTCTGCCATCGCGGGTCACCTTTGAATCTCTTCTTTCGCATTGTATCTTCTATAAAATTTTTGAAAGAAGGAAGCTATCTTCTCGAATATCGTTTCCGATATATTTTTCAATCTCTTTCTTTGACTTTGATCTTCTTTTATGTAATTTTAACATCAGATAAATCAGTCTCCACTTTACCCCTTTGTTTCAATAGTAACAGCAAAACTCCCCACTGTTTCTGTCTGGTATACCTTGAATATATTTATGAATACAGCTTGTAATTCGAAAAATGAAATCGCTAAATACGCAGTACATACTGTTCATCAAGCATTAGTTGACTTTTTACAGTTTTAACACTTTCCGGCCGATAATTATAGAATTGTGAGTTAATAATTTAGACTCCTCCACGCATATTCAGTCGTTATTTTGTTGTAAATTTACGTATTAATTTTTATTTTTTCAGCATGTGAATAACTAAATTCAGGTTCAGAATATTCAGATTTTCCAATATTTTCTGTGGGGAAGTTCATATTACCCCGTGGGGAATACCCTTAGGCTGCCGCATTGTATGGTATACAAGGGTAACTAACCCTTAAAATTTGACATTACATGTGCCCTTTGTTTTGAGAGATAATTTCGTTTGATGGGAATTTGTTTTGTGAATATTAAAATACTTAATTCCAAAATTAGTATTTTTATCTACAACTTCACTTTAGACTGAAACTAGCAAACTCATAGTTAATCTTGGTTCGATGTTTAAGTTAGTACATAGTTTACCGCAAGAACAAAAGGTTGGGAGGTTCTGCTTTAGTGTACTACTTTCTAGTTTTTCTCGTAACGTATTTTACATTCTCTTTAGTCATATCAGCATGGCGTTTTTGTATTAATTTATGTTTTATTAATTTATCTTCTTTACATAATATACTCAGCATTTTTGTTTTTCTTTTCGTNGTATTACATAAATTTTTATTACATATAACCTGCGTGAGCGGATTTTTTCTCTCCCCTTCCTGTGCGAGCGTCTTTTTGCACGTGGGTTTCTCTCTCGCCGAATAAAGAATACAATAATTATAACAATAACGCCAGCCGACCTAGGGTCTAATGCTGCGAAAATATATAATAACAGTGATAATTAGCTCGGAAATTCTCAAGTTTTTAGTAGTAGCAGCTGTTTCTCTCGTGCCCCAAAATAATTGTTCATACCATCCAGGCCCCTTAGGCGGAAAGACCTGGACACGCCCTTTCATACTCATAAGGAGTTTCTAATGAATCTGCAGATTAGCGATTTTCTTAGGAATGGTGATTCCGTGTCAAAGGATGTTCATAATTCTAAATATTCATCTACTCCGTTATATTTTGATATTTCTCCGCGACAACCAACTGAACCTATAATTAATATTAAAGTTTATAATATTTACTTTATTATAATGGTTAAATCGCACTTTCCCATAGCCTTAGCACCGAATAAACAAAGCTAACTGCCTATGGAAATGGAAGTATTTCATCCAAAGCGCTTTAGTGAGTTATTTGTAGCATTTTAATGAAAGAATTGCACCAGCCTTGACGGAGAGGTAAAGAATTTGTAAATTTCAGTTTTAGGTAATGAGGAAAATGTTTGGTGCCACTCATGATTAAGCGTCCGATTAATCTGGCATCCCGTAGTTCTGGTTGGTATTGTCTATGCGAACTTAGGTCTCAAAATCTCAAATATTAGTTTCTATCAGTAGTGAACAGAGCGTTTCCAAATATTGCCCTGAAGTATCAAGATTTGCTCTTCAGAATATTTCTATTAATAGACTTTAGGCGACTTATCTGCTATAAATAACGTTCGACTTATTTTTTGTTCTAGAAATCAGAAAAGTGCGCGATATGCTGATCTATGCAGAATAAACATGGTATATTAAAATGTTTAAATCTTTAAAGGAGCCATATGGCTCTCCTGCCCTTCCTTTGAATACCTTGTTGGGTTATGTTTTAATTTATTTTTGCCAAATCTAACAATGTTACAGATAATTGTTGAAAGATAAACAGAACAAGGACAGGCCAACGACTCTTTTAAAAGTATTGCGGAATTAGAAGAATAAATGAGACAATGATATAGCTGCGATACCATCTCCGATAGAGACACGAAGATAAGTATCACCGATTTTCAATTCGCTCCAACTTCCACTTACTATGAAAAATAATAGATACTTCCCATGTTCAATGACCCTTCAAACAGATGCCTTTTCTTGGATGTAGCGCGGTTTAATTTGACACACAATCCAAGTTATCACTTCAACTCTGCCACGACCATTTTAGGATAATTTAATGATGTAGCAACAATGGTATGTACCTGCGGAGGGTTTAGCTATTTATTCATTGGTTAAATCAAAGCATTCGAATCAGAAATATATTTGGAATCGGTTCCTATTGAATAGGTCCTGTAAAGTCATAAATTATATTAAAGTGATTGAGAATTAAATAAAAGTGTAACAGCATCCGTAATAAGGCATACGTTAGAAGGTGTTTTCAAAGTAGAGGTATGAATGAGAAATGGAAATGCTATATACCCAAGGCTTTCCGCGAGAAAACAATACGGGTTACCTAGGGATTATGAAGCCGCACTTTTGTAATTTCTACAGGTTTGTTAAACACACCAGCGTTTCGCGCAGACTACCTACTTAAAACATTCAGTATTTAAAAATGAGATGAACTAGAGGAAAGAGAGCTAAGTTAACGATGAGGGAAGTCGGGTAAAAACAACATTAGGAACATAAATACTTTTACTTGGGGAGTGTTCTCTCTTCAGCTGGGAGGTGTATAGATGAGGTTCGGAAAAGAGTAGCCAAGGAAGCTTTCGTGAAGCGAAGGGAACTTATATCTAGAGGTCTCGATAAAGGAATCAGGAAAAGATTTGTTAAATTCTAGGAATGGAGTGTTTTGCTGTATGGGTGTGAAACGTGGACCTTAAGAAAGGAGAACATCAAAAGATTAAAGGAATTCGAGATTTGGATATGGAAAAAGTAAGTTGGGTGGATAGAGAAACAAACACAGAGGTACTAGAGATAGTCGAGGAGGAGAGGGATTGCTGAAGAATGTAATTGAGGGTAGAATGCAAGGACCAATGCAAGGAGTGGAAGACAATGGCAAAAGATGTTAGATGTCATAAAGGGTGCGGTAAGTTACCAAGAAAAGAAAGAATGGCATTTAGTAGGGAATATTCAGCCACACGAACCTACAGAAAGGCATATCACTTATGTATGTACTGTATTTGAAAACATTCGCAAAAATTCTCCATTTTATTGATGAGGAAACTAGATAGAAGGATATAAATAGAGTAATCTGGTACTCTAAGACGACAGAGAGAAATAGCGGATTTAATACGTGTATAAGCCTCGGTATAACAAACGTTCTATGTGAACCATTTGACAATTTCTGAAAATACAAACACCGGAGAAGGTAGCAGTTGCGGATGACATTTTTCTTTTGAATATCTATGGATAAAAAATTATATTTAAAAACAGCAAAAGGGGATGGGACTATACTAGAAGTCATCCTGATGTAACTTAAAAGGAAATAACTAGATAGACTTATTTTAGCGGCAGTTTGGGGTAAATTATTATCTATTTGTTCTTCCAAATACTCACTGTTTAACTTCAGTAAGGTTGAGGATTTTCGTGGGAAGTTTGCCTTTAAAGGTTGTTTTTAAGCTCTATAAGGAGCTTAATTCTTCATACATTGGGAGAATCAAACTCAACTTAAATCTTAGTTCAACTCAACTTAAATCTTATGCTTCATTTAAGGAAAAGAATCCGAACCTTATGCTTAATGAACGACACTAGAAATTGACTCCAACGCTCCCTATTAACTTAAGTGATGTATAAAATAGGTTGAGGGTATATAGCCACTGCTTACTCCACTTATAGAATGGAAGAAATACTCAAATGATAATTTTTTTACCATTTTCCATCCATGCCATTCCCTCATGTTTACTTTTCTTAGGAGAGCTTTTTAAAAAATTGATTACCACATCTTTCTTCATTAACATATAAAAGGCTAGATGGATCTTAGTTACCATGGAAACGTGCCATAGCAAAATACTCATACTTCTTATCTGTACAACAGGTTTCAGGTCAACAGGCTCTTTCAACAACGTATCAGTTTCATTTGGCAAGTATAGTGGTAAATCAGTTCAATTAAATGTAATGTGTGTTTAAATTTAGATAGGAGCATAGTTTTCCAAAACATTTAATCGTTATATTGGGTTGAAATGGTAAATATTCATGGTCAAGTTCAACTTTAATGCATTCACTCATAGGAATGAACCCATTTAAAGATCAAAAAATAGTTTCTTTTATATAAAACAAAGAAAAATAACATCTTTTATGAATCTGTTAAGCAAAAATATTTTTCATTGTATATTTTATTGCTGTACATGTATATAAATAAATACATCTGCATCCATATTCACGGTCGAGGACAAAACAACTTCGAAAATTGGTATCTAGCAACACTCGAATATCACAATGGCACCGATTTCTCGATATATCACAATATCTTTCATCGATGAGCTCATCTTTTCTGTTGGAGACGGTTCCAACGGACCATTATTTACACAAATCTCTTTTTTTGAAGGCCGTCGATCTTGATTATCTATTCAATGGCGATGTCTGCGCAGTTGTTCCACGTCTCCTGAGGACCACAGCCAACCGCTTCATGGCCGTCTTCACATGTACCCCATGAGTTCGCTGTAAGGTAACCATTTCAATCATTGATATGCCATCTGTTTAACATGAAATTTAATAATAACAATAACAATCCCATAATATCCGAAGAACCGAGATGGAAAAAGGTAAAATACGAAGAGCTTGCATGGCAGATAAAAAGTATCTAGAAATTAACGGACAATCAGGTTATCCCTTTGGTAATTTCTGCAGAAGGGTTGGTGTCGAACAGAATCAAAAGATTCGCGGAGAAACTTTGTTTGGAGAGCAGTAGGTATCATTAACGTAACACAAAAAGCAGTCCTTTCTTGTCACATTGTGCGTAAGTTCACAGATTAAATTCAATTCTGTCTGAGAAATGCATCAAGTTGCATCAGGTATTTCAATCGGACCAAGCTTTAAAATCTAAAGCTTTTGTGCGCGACATGACTGTCACAATGAAAGTTAAAATCGAATCATTAGCATGCTGTTTAACAATCAGTAACAATGCTGCCTATCATCATTCTTTTAATCAAATTTAAAATTCAGTATGAGTCATTTGTTAATTATTCCTATGTTTTATTATTTTCGGAATAACATTTTCGGAAACGTAATTAGCACGTGTAAATATTTAAAGGAGAATAACTGTCGGCTAACCAGTTCATGAAATTGATAAAATGTTAGATTCGTTATTAAGAATTGGTATCGATGAGGAATTTTGCATACATGCTCTAGATCAGGGGTGGCGAACCTCTAACTCGCGTGCCCAAAGTGGCACGCGATAGAATTTTTTGGCACGCGGAACTCTCAATGCACTATCCTTGTTATGGTTTTTTCGCTTGAAAAATAAAACCCCAGGGTGAATAAACGTGAGTTGTTTCGTTATTAATGATTATCTACTTCAATTGCAACACCGTTCCACCGTTGACGTAATAAAATAATTAATATAAGAATCTCAACGTATGGTTTGGGACCAGATTCGTACAAAAGTGCGTCATATGTATCAAATATGGCACTATTGCTACGGAACGTTCGCCATTCTTGCTCTAGATTGTATCCCTTATTTTCGAAAACAGTTCTCCACGCTCTATTATGATTTAACTGCCCTCTGATTTGCACATAACGACTGAGTGATGTATGTCCGTAATGCTCTCTTCAATTACCATCAGAAAGAATGTTCTCAGAAGCGTTACTTTATTGAAACAAGCATGCTGATTTTAGTAGGTGAATCTCATCAATTCGAATTGGAGCTTTTGATGCGTAATTATTTATTATTTGAATTTTTTCATGGCATTTAAGTTAATTTAATATATAACAAAGAAGTCTTAGAATATTTTCACTGATTTATGACTTATCACTATTTATAGCTCCCAGAGAACCGAAAAGGAAGATGAGCGTCGGGTGCTATATGAATTTTGAGAAATTTATTTTTTCGAAATTCCCCTAGTTTTCTTTTTAAGTATTGTATATTTAAAAGGATTGCCAATGAATATTTTAATATAGAGAGAACTTCTCGTACCTGTCCTCCAGTGCCATTGGAACACGCAGGCTTCGCATTTAATTCCTTTTGGCAGCTGAACTTTCATTGTGTACATTCCGGGTTCGAAAGTCTTGAGGATCCATTGCGTGGAACCGTCTTCCAGAGTTAGGAGGTGGCGGTCCAAGCATTCTTGATCCACTTGCATACCTTGCTTGCCTACGGTGACAAGAAACTCATCTCATTATAATAACAGAGTAAATTCCTGTAAGGAAGAGAAAATTGGCTGGGAATTTTATCAGAAAGCAAAAATAAATAACGTTAAAGCCAAGTATAAACAGATACAAGGACGATGAATCCAGCATTTAGAACATTAAGAAGTGAACCCATTTATGTTATGAATGGAGAAATGAATTTACCAATATCGGCAATACATTTTATTTATTTTAAGATGAACTTGTTCCTTACTTAAGAGGAAAGAAAATTGGAACACGGCTATTAATGAATTAGAGGTTTAAAAAGATTCCTTTAGCCGTACGTCGGTAGATGGAACTCGCTTTTGGAGAAGTTCCGGATTTCCGATTTCTAGGAATTACCACATAGGAGTTCCTTTACGGACACCCTTAAGGAAGGAAGCTTTGTTTCCGAAATGCACGTAGGGTAATTCCCGGAAATCGGTAATCTGGAACCCTCCAATCGTTTCCAAACGCGATTGACAACTGCCGACGTGCGGCTTACGGAGTGTTTTTAAATCTCTAATTGTAGTAGTAGTATTGTTAAAAGTGCTTCGACAGCTTAGGTCATTTCGCACGTGGGCCCCCACCGGGAATCGAACCCGGGACCGCTTTCATTGAAGTCGAACGCGTTGCCCACTTGGCTATCCGGGAGCCCCTCTCTAATTGTATTTTACCCCGGTTTTATTCTGAGGATGATGTAAATACGTCTAAACAGGTAGTGTAATTTTTCAAATCTGTGGAATTAATTACAAGAATGTTCTTGAAGTTTGGTGTATTTGCCACCAAATTAAGCCTGGAACCATTAAGGCTTAATTATGTTTTTGGACTCATTAAGTATGATTTATTCAGCTCATTGAAATGCAATTTACAGCAATAGTTAATATGTTGATGCAAGTCATGATTACACTAATGTAAAGGTAGTTGCGTTGTTAAAGAATTTGGTTACAATTGTTGCACCATGAAGATTATTCATGTTATTTCCTCGAAATGTAACACGGTAATTGACCAAGCGATGACACTTCATGTACATGGAGTAATTAATTTTTACTAACGAGTTATGGTCTACTTCGGCCTAAATTCCCTCATTTTCTTATACTATATTATCTGTTCAACCATTGCGTAAGCTTTGGTAAACTTGTTATTCAAATAACCATATATCTCTCGTGGTTTTAAAATCTCTGTTTGAGTATACGACATCCTAATTAGAAGTTGTAGCTGCATCGGTTTGTTGGTTAAATTTTGATATTAAATGGAAGCTTAAGGATGAATTCTACTGGTCGTGTACTTTTCGGTGACTGTTTAAAAATAAATGGCATATTCTATCCATCGAATCCTTTGGGACTGCTTCGAATTTCTCTCCGAAGTATGCGAAGCGCGTTGAATGCTTCGTTGCGAAGCGGCCGTTGCCCTCCATTAAAATCGCAAAAGAAACTACTTTGCATCCCACTTTTACCTGTACTCTCATCGCTTGTTCCATTTAAATCGCTTGGACCTTAGAAATATAATGCATTCCAGCTGATACTCAGCCACCGTTTTACTTTCGAGGCGAAGGTGTTTAGATTTTGGCATTATATTGGTGTTATTGTCACACAACTTTATAGCGGATATAAATCCTGTCAAATCCTTTGGTTTATAGGAACTAAATCAATACTTGGTGCTAGAATTTTAATTAAAAATATATATTGGAAGTATTGTTGCTAGCGTGAAAATATTCCAAGCAATTCTCAGATTTTAATGCTTATCTTTTAATTATTAAATATGAATTACAACTTAAGATATCATAAATGCATTCCTTTTGGTCTTAGCCTTTAACCGACTCAATTAACAAGGATACAAAGATTACAGTCTCAGTTGTTAGTAAACCCTATAGAATGCTACAAGATATGGTTTCGAACAGAATAAGAATTATTTCAGTGTATTCTTTAATTTTTTTGCAATGATGTAGGATGTATCATCGTGAAAATATTGCATTTATACGGTCTCACTACTAATAACCATTTCTTTTTAAAACAATTCGTACCATATATAATAAGATTTAATTCACAGTGCAATTTTAATGCGGCAAAAGTTTACTACGTTTATTTAAGAAAATTGAGTTTCATATAAATTAAATTAAATATCAAAATTTTGCGTATGTTGAAGAAGAGTTTAAGCTGCTTCGGAAATTTTTTAGATCCAACGATATTAATCTTATTACTATTACTATTATTTGTTAGTGATGAATGAATTGATCTTATATTCTTATAAAGAATGGAAGTTTTAATGCCTTATATCGAAGAAGAAGAACTGAAAGACAACGTCCATGTTTCACGAGGAAGAGTAAAGCTTAAATAATAGTCTCAAACTATTTCAACGGAAGCCGGAAATCTTTTTAGCCTCGGCGAGAACGATAGAGAAATTCGGAACCTGCCTCACATTCCTGATTTTTCATTTCCATGGAAATCTATTCTGGGAAGATTTATCCCACATTTACCATACAATATGATTTTTACACTCAAAGTATGAGTTGATTACCATATTTAAAGGTTGCACATGGTCGCACGATGGCGAAGTAATATCGGAGGCATTATTCACAATTAAGAACTTAGAATTCAAAATGCGTTTATAGAAACACTTCGGGATCCATCCCCAATATCTCGGACATCATTCATGAGGTAAGCAAGAAAACAACACCATGACCAAGAATTTCCATTTTTCTCCATCGTTCTCGTTATTTCCTCTATCTCTTTTTTTGTTTCGCACGCTAGATTCCCACACACTTTCTATGAATTCCCTGCCTTCTACTTTCTAACTCAGTGCTGACTCTGAACTTGCGGTTGATAATGAATGAAATAGCTTTCGAATGGGGCATTATGGCGGGCGTCCGCGCGTGGCAATATGGCAGCCGACGCGATTGGCAGCGTGGTCTTCTTCATCCTGAAATGGACTCACGGCCGTTGCATCCTCGCCGTTTTTTCCTGCAATCGGAGCACAATGTGAAAGCTCCTAGCAATTTAACTCGCTGCCTCCTCCACACTTGGCTGGCCTGTGATTCCGGCATAAAGCTCCGTTCATTCCTAACTCCGCGATATTTAGCATCGAGCCAATGGTGTCAGGGGTGATTTGGTTTTGAGGCACGATTCCCTTTGTTCCCACTCCCGTGACGGCTACTCTTCAAACTTGGCTTAGTCATGGATTCAGCCCTAGTTTTTATGAATATCCAAAAATAGATGAACGTGTTGGTTTTTGGAGTATCGCAAAAAAATCCCACGAAATCCTCGGATCGTTTGTTTCTTTGAAAGCCATTACGCGGTTACCTTTTTCAAATACAACGGATGACTATGTTTGCATAAGCTCAAATGAATAATATGCCTCACGTGTAAACATTCGGTCTATCAAAGCTGAAGAAAGCCATATCAAACTACCATATAAAAATTATTTCTCTCCATTATGAGTTATTGAAATGAAAACTTTTACTATTGATTACTGGAAAATCAGGCAAGTAAACAAGCAACTGGTTTTGCGAAACCATCATCTGGTATATTAACAAAAGTAAAGCATATTTTCTGTTAGTCTTATTATAACCTTGATGATTGGTTTATCCTATTGCTTTTGGGAAATGATTTGTTGCAAGTTTCTTTGAAATAGATTATTTTGTGATGGATTTCCACGTGACCAGGCCATTTTTTGGTTGATTTCATTCAAGTTTACTCATTTTCTTCTAGTCATTTCATCCGTAAACTTTATGTTTGCTGCTCTACTCTATCTGTTCTACTTTTCCTACTGGTAAAGTTAATCAAGCCAAAAAAGATCTTGTAAATGAAGTGGGCTATATTTGATATATACTGCTCAAACATTTTAACCCTTAGACGCTCAAGGTGCCAATATATGGACTTTATGTTACTGTTAGAAGGTTTAATTACAGTATTCGAAGAAATTATAAAACTTCAAGCTGGCGTACGTTAGATCCATTTTCTTCCATCTCTCATCTTTGTTTGAACTATCCTAACCTTGGTAATTTAAGATATAAGTACTTTTAAAGGAAGAGAATTCAAAGACTTCAATTCTCTTTACTGGCGGCAAACTTACCTTCGGATCCGTCCATGGGGCAGAGCCTGAATTCAAAATATCCCTTGTGACTGGCGGTGATGTTAATGTGTACATCAATCAGTTCCCCTTCCTTGTAGCGCTGAGCAATGTAACCAGTTCCGAATTTTCCTCCGTTTTCGTTTGGTCGTGGCCTCGCCAGGTTCCAGGCGTCACCACATTCTCCGCATTTGCCGCCATTAGTCACCCACTGAGTCTGGAATTCATAAGGATAATCTTCCATTATTAACGGCTGATGCGTAGTAACGAACAGTAAGAGTAATAATTAAAATCAACTAATTAGTAGTTTTCGTTCTGACAAACGAAAACTACTAATCGAAGGAAAAAGTGCTAAGCCTCGATACTTTAAGGGGTTAAGAGTGGATGGTTTACCAATAGAGTAGCATGCAAATCAAAGTGCATGGATGACTTTTCATGGAAATTTCACATGGAAATTTTTCGGAATTGACTGATGAGTTGGGGCTTGAAATTACAAAGTAAGAAAAGAATTATTTTGTTGCTTCTAGGCAATTGTGCGGTGCACCCTCATTTAGATAATCTACAAAATATAGAGCTGAAATTTCTTCCTCCTAATACCATCTCGTTACTACAATAATCAGAGATATTGCGGATATTAAATCTCATTCTGAGGAAGGTAAAATATGTACCTTTTCACTCTTTGTTTATTCGTTAGTATTAATTATTAGTAGAGGGTACAGAATGAAAATTGTTTGAAAAAGTGAATACCTTTTCTTCTTTCAGAAGGGTAATAATCATTTCACGGTGTTAACTTATTTATGATCAGTTGATTTAATTGCGATAAATGACGCAATGTTAGAATCATGCTCCTTAGACGCTAAAATGCCCTTAAGTTCAAAATAAGTAAACGTTTCGTAACTCATCAGATTGGAGAACTTTTTTAAAATGTAATATGATATATTGCCCCAAAGATTACAGTCTCAGTTGTTAGTAAACCCTATAGAANAGGTAAATTGAAGGTTATATATTTAGTATCGAAGTTAATCCATCATATATTTAGGAGATTTACTATAATCTTCAGTTTAACCTTAGCAAAAATTATAATAATAATAACAATGTGACTTTATTCTGGCCAGATAATTATCATTATCTATTAACTGTCACAAGATTGGAGACAAAGTTGTGGAATAGAATTTCAGAATACTTTAAAAATCAAGGGAGACATTTTTCACTCTAAGTCGAGTTTTGGAGCGCCAACCTTTATTTACTACCGCCACCCCCAACACCTGATTCGGCTTAAGCTTTAATCACTGATAAATATCGGAAAGGCGTTAATATCATCGTTAAGAAAGACGTAATTATTAATGTTTTATCAATATATCATTATTACTGTTTTGTCAATCAAGCTCTTAAGTTAAGAGTCCTAAGTTTAAATACATTTTCCAACTTTTATGCTCCTTAAGTCCCGCATCAATGACGCTTCACTACACGCACCTACGTCATTACTTTTGCCTTCGAAAATCAGCCCAAAGAGATTCCTGGAATAATGTCGGACAAAGCGATAGCAAACAAAGAAATTATCTTCTTAAATCTAACATAGAGAAACCAGGTTACGTGTGGTTAATTTGTCGATAACAAAAATAAATGGAACACTGGTCTACAAATCTACCTAATACCGAAATAATCTACCGAATGTGTTTATTTAGGGCATTCTGTAGCTATGAATGAGGTTCACTGTTCAATGAAGTCAAAGAAGACAGTCATTGGATACTTGTGGAGGTGATTTATTAACACAAAAAAAATACATTGACAACAGTAACTGCCATCATCAGCTCTTAAGCTGTCATATATTTAGCCTGTTGAACCTCAGGCGGAACATCTTTAATTGCATCGTTTTATTAATAAAAAGATGACAAAATAGGAGAATTTTTATTCTTTAATGGCTTAGTAACGCTGCTGTCTTTAGCAGCAGTATTTTCTCGTATTTCTGCATTATTGCTAATCCTTTAAATAGAATAGCTCTTACTGCTTTCACGTCCACAATTAAACGGATTATTATTATCTCCATTAATTGACTGGAGATGTACGAAAGATCGACCGTCTATCTCTCTCTTATCAGTAGATATTGAAGCAAATAATCCAGCAATTCATTTTCGACGATAAGAGCTCTTATTTAACTGGTAATCTGTTGACTTTCAGATTTCATTCTTTTCAGATCTGACATAGTTAATTCTCCCAGTTATTAGTAGAATTTGGTGGATTTGGAATCTGTTTAAAACTAGTTTAGGCTCGTTCTGAAATCGAAATGATAACAGCACTATTGTTTTCCTTCCCTTTCCTATGGCAGAATCTCGAAGTAGGGTTGCGGTTACAGCTAGATTCTATTGGTTACAGTCAATGAAAACGTAAGGTTTAATCAACTTCGTCTAGGATACACGATTAACAATCCTTTTATTCATTTTCTATAAATTTTGGTTGACATTCGACAAAACTCTGTCCATAGCTAAACTTGGTACTCCATTATTTTCGAAATAAGGTTTACCTTTTATTATAACTACAGATTTCTTTATTTATATCGTTATAAATTCAATTACGTTTAGACTCATGCAGGTATGGGCATAAATTGAGGTTATTTGGGCGGATAAAATTAACTTATGCCGAGTAGAACATGCAGCATGAACGTAATCAGATGCCTTATTGAGTAAGAAATTCGTTTTCTTATGGTTAGGTGGAAGAGTAGACTTTTCGTCTCAATCCCGCCCGAATAAAGACGATTTATTGTTATTATTTTCTAAGTATTACACCTAATCAGTGGTAATATGGACTACAGAAATTGTGGTATTTCGTAAAATAATTTTATTCCGAATGTGATCACGACATACATAAATAAATATGAGATTCGAAAAAAAATTATGGAAATACTGGTGGACTTTACTGACATGCCCTTTAACATATTTTATCAACCGGTGTATCGCGCAACAGTTGTACGCCGTGAGAAAGTTCTTCGTGTACCGCTTAATATCAAAGGGTATCATATGTTAAAATTTTGTGTTTTGTATGTACTCTTTTCCTTAAATGAACCTTAGCTTAATCAACCTAAGCGATATTTTGATCAATAAGTAAGTGTACCTTTGAGGAAAATAGGATTGGGATGCCTGCAGTTAAGAAATCCACACGAAGTAACCTCGCTAACAGTCATTGAGGGTTTCAGATCTTAAAGCTCAGAAACACTGAGACTTGGCATATCATCCTGGTGGAGTCTTTTCTAAAGATGAATTCAAGTACTCCTTTTGAACTTTCACCTACTAATCGGAATGGAATTATGAAATAAAGTAATGATTCGTCTAATGTGAGGATGAATTCACTGTCAAATCTCAAAGAATACTTTTCATGAGATTGACTTAAAGTAGCTCAAATCAAGAAGTCGATCGGAAAATGGAACCGCTCAATTTTAATAAAATCGTGACTCAATTTTCCGCTGATAGAAACGTTCCGGAATGTAGAATTGATTCGCATCTATCACGTTGAATCGTAATGACTGGGTTCATTTTAGAGCGATTTAAGAAATAGCGCTCTTACTTTCGAAACGTTTCCTCCAAGTTCACCACTAATTATGGCTCTATCTAGCGGAAGATTTTTTTTAGATTCCTCAACTTCTTTGAAGCTAATTTCCGATGGAGAAATGACAGAAGAAAGTCTTTTCTCACACTTTTCCTACGTAGTAGCCTCATTCCAAAATTAATCGCAGCAAAATAGAGCATGTCTGTTGAACGTCAGCGTTTGCATGTATTCAATGATGATAATAATTCGATGATGCTTCATGCATCTGCAGTACACATAGTTTAACTCATTGAGTAGAATGAAATCGTTATAAATTCAATCATTATTACTCATTTAGTTCATCAAGAATAAGAAACTCTGGGATTTACCGTTGTAAGTCAAAAATAGCTTCCGAACTATTTGGAGGTAAAAATTTCGTTCAGGTTTAGTCCGGAATTTGGTCCAATTAACAGAAAGTTACAAAAGTTCGAAAATTAGATGCTACACCTGAGTGTGGATTTGCATGCGTGAATGTTCGCTTAAAACTAAAGAATTTTTTTTTAAAGCTTGCATATCCTTCCTCTAGCATTGAGGTCGATTCCGGCTTAAAATTCTGAGCACTTTGATAATACGATCGTATATTGGGATTTTCATAGAAAATATTCGTTTTCAATAACCTTCATATTGAACTACGTTAAGATGAGAGATGTTAGTTTCTCTTTGGTATAAATAGGACTACTGTAATGTTCTTTCTTCTAATTTCTTCGTTGAGAATCAACGGGCACTTCAGCTAGTTTCACTATAGTTTTGTAAACAACTAACTCTTACGCGGCATGTTTCGTTAACTCCAGAGTAAAATGCTGCTTAATTCCAGTGCTATCTTTATTCTCTATCTTGTATAATCATCAAATGTCGAATAACTGTCGCTCCTCAAAGATAAAACAAATTCACCTCGTCATTTTTTTAATACGATAATAAAAATCCGAAGTCTCTTGCGTATCATTGCTTTCAGTTTAATTTTTAGAGGCTGCGCGGATCATTTCGAAGTAGCATTACGGAAAGGTGAATTACTTAGCACGGAAGAGTAGGTTGCAAATGAGTTAAATAACTAAAGTTTTCGTGAAAGTTGTGCCCTATTGACATATTTAACTGTTGAATAAAATCAATCACAAATTCCATTCGATTTATGCTAAACAATATTTAAAAAGTTACAAGTTTTCTAATATTATTCATAGATAAAATAGAAAATTATGTTTTTCTATTTTTTNATTAATTGTTAATAAATAATTAATGTATTAATTACATTATATCATAATAATCTTAATAAATCAAAAGTGATGGATCAGAAAAAAATTTAAAATCTGCGTATATTAAAAAACGTCTGATTTGTATTTCCATTTGTATTTGTCTCATATTACTTTTGACAATAATTACGAAATTATTATCGATGAACACGAGGAGAACGAAATGAACACGAAATGAACACGAGGAGAACGCGACAAAATTATCGCTCGCTATACATTTGAATAAACCGTAGAAAACATGTGAATATTGTTGTATATCTGAAAATATGAATGGAGGAATTTCTCTGCATAAAGGATAAATCTTCCGGGGTGACCAATTCTCCCTATGACAATCCTGGGCACTTACCCCAAATCCTCCGCAGTTGAGCTGGTCGTCTTCCCAGTTAACGGGAACCGGGGCCCCAAGTCTCCACAGAGAAGACCTCATGCAGGGTTCGTAAAGGTAGCCATGGCCATCGACGCCAACCGCGGCAAGCACCAAAACGGAAGCTGCCAAAATGATCAACTTTGAAGCCATTGTGTGTACCTTCGCAACGACACGGTTTGACAAGCTGCGATCCGGAGATGCCTTTTATAAGGGAATCTAATCTTTGACAATCCCCTTGACCAAGCAATCGTCAGATCCTTATCTGTTCCCGAAGATAAATTTGATTGACAAACATGGGATATAAATCGTTTAGAAGACCAAGTAGCAATTTTTTGCCTCTCGAATTCGTTCTTTTTATCAGATTATTTTTCTCAAAACTTTTTCCTACTGTTTTCCTTATCTGTACTATCTTGTCGGCGAGCCCATTGTACCCAAATCAGGAACATTAAGTACTCTTTTTATCTGCGATGTATTAGAGTCCAAATCTTTAGCTAAATGCGTGATTTTCTTCGTTGTTTCAGCATTGCTTAAGATGAAATTTAAAATTTTCGGTAAGTATCGTGAATTGCTTACGTAATCGCGGGCAGATATAAGAAGTGACAAGTCTGACTTAAAAATCAGAAAGGCGATACAGTAAAAATTGGTTTAAAAACTGGAAGTATGCATTAAACTATTAAATTCCAATATTTTAGAGGGTGATATGGGAATGTAAAAACAAAAAAGTGTGATTATATCCTCTGCAATTGCGAGTGTAGTGCTGGAAGGTATATCGCTTGTTTCTCAAAATCCAATCGCCAAAGCTTGAGGTTCTTAATCTGTTATGTTCATCAATCTTTACTTTCATTGCTACCTTTTTCTGTACTCTCATTCATTCCCTTTAATTTTAATCCCTCCCTTTTCTAATGATGAGCATGTATTCGTAGAGAAAAGTAATTCTCGAAACCTCATTGGCTCAAAAATCTATGGTAAGGTGTACAAGTCACTTTTATTGTTTGTCCTGATGGTGTCCAATTACTTTGCAAAGGACCTGCCTCTAAGATATAGCTTGTCATTTTGTTAGTGAAACTAATGCAGTATACCACAATACTTAATACAGTACTACTGTTTGCGAGCGTTTTAAATTCAATATAAATTTAATTAAGATACAGGGGAAACATTTATTGACAATACCATTGGATATGGGTACTACATTTGTAATAATAAACATTCATATTTATAGATAACTCGAATTTTAATTAGAAATAGTAATTTTTACAATGAAGTAATCTTTAAAATGAAGTAATTTTTTTAATGCTTCGAGAGCTAACTCAAATTATGAATATTGTTTATTTTAATAAGTATACTTTAGATTTAAAAACTACTCAAATATTCTCTATTGATTAGCTTTACTTTCATTGACCATTTTCAATAGACTAGGGAATAGATCATTTTCATTGATCTATTCCCTACTCTAAGAGCAGCCACTATCACTTTGTTAATGGCCTACCTCTACATATAAAAAATAAGATATTTAGTCAATAAAAAGGTATGTTTCTTACCTATCTCGAACTACTTTACTATATTGTTCATCATTTCACTATCAGTTGCCATGTCCTGAGAATTTGTCATAGCTTCGGCTTTCCACACCTGCTTCTTATTGTCTGGCCGTCCATTCGCGAATATTTTCCCCCTACAACTTTTTCTTAGGAGTACCGATTCTGAAGTCATCAAGCCGCTCAATGCTTATGGATTAACTTTTAGTTAAAGAGCGGCTGATATACACGTGCATCGTACGTCTTACTATCGTACATCTCATAGATAACCACTCTGACTTCAGAACGTACATTTATGTGCAAAAAACACCGAATTTGCTCTTGTAAAGGACTCATTGGCATCGAGAACGTGCTCCAGCTTTTTAGAAGCAACATTTTGGAAAATTTTATTTCTTTGGAATGAAAGGCCAGAGAGTTTTTTATGTGATTCATCTCGGTAACATCGGTACAATGAATCGGCTACTGTTTTTCAACGCATTAAAATAAAGCCAATACGACTGCTAAGGCGCGGCGATTTGATCAATTCCGTGATGCGTATTTCGTTAGACTGACTCGATTGCTTGTATATTTTTATTTTTATGACTTTTTGTTCCCTTTCAACTATATATTTCAACTATGACTGATTCTCTTAGTTATTTTGCTATTTTCAGGTAAATTCAGAGAAGATAATCTTCCTCTAGCATTAGCATAGAGAAAAACGCAACCTTAGGCCTCGAAGACGCACTGCAATTTTGAAAACTTATTATGAGTAAAAATAACAGTTTATTCCGCACCGGTAAATACGTTACATGGTATGAATAGCTTGCAGTTTTACATGAGATCAAGGTTACCAAAATTGAGCGCGGAAAAAGGTCGAAACCGATATTGCAATTCTGTAACAATAGCGTGTCCTTCTCCATGCTCTTCGGATTCGTTCCCCAGAGACTTTCCATATTTCGAGCCTTCGCAGAATTTTGTTTCGTTGCTCGGTGACTAAATCATTAAGTAACCTAAAGGAGAATGTAATAATATTTACTCAAAAATATTAGGATTCTAAGAAACCAGATAATTTGAACGTGCGAATTTGCTTGGGGAATTGAAGAAAGGTCGCATGTGATCTGGTATAGGTTTCTCTTCTCCGGCTATTTTTTGTATAATCTGGGTTGCTTTTTATTTACCTTAACTTCTTATTTATGAACCAGTAGTTATAACAGTGTTAAGAAGGTTTCAAGCTATCTCATGCTGCTTTTTGCAAATTGATGTTATAATTATCTCGCCAGTATTGGCTAATCATTCCCAATGTCTACGGTTCTTTACTCCTGTGCAACACGTACTGCACTGTGCGTAAATTTCCTCAGGCCAAATAAATCCCTTTGAGGGTTTTATTTGCATATTCCTATGAACAGTAGCTGGGTTTGTAAGAAAATTATAAAAATATAACTAAAACATTAAAGCCGTTGGGTTGGGGTAAATTAAAGGTTAGGAGGAGATCATAGCTGTTTGATTGAGCCTGTAAAGCTTAGGTAGTTGACTTGGAGTGGTCAAAAATTAATAAATCATATCATCTTACCTCTACCTTTCAAGGTGGTTTTCTGATTAATAACTGAGAATTATATTTTACTGACTGCATAATTATTGTGTCGTGATTTACGCATGGTTAATTAAGTAAAATTCTGTTTATCGCTTCATTGATGATGGATGTTTACTGATTGGAGAATTAGTGTTTCTCTTTTATATTCACTCTTNATTACTACATCTCTGCTATGGAAAGTGCTATTGTCCTAAGTTGTATCGCTATTGTTACTAGAGGAAAAGGGGATGATAACACTGATTCTACAGTAGAGAGTACTTAACCCAAGTTGCATGTACATACCAGGGCAGGCCACTTCAGTAAAGCATATCTATTGTGAAAGGACATAATCAGTATGAACATATGGATAAATAATTTCATTAAGTAGATCCACCGTAACTTTTTAGAGTTGTATTTCAAGATAGAAAAAGTGTTCTTTATTCGAAACGCCGATAAAATAATTTGCCAAAAGCGTAAAAAGAAAAAATTTCTGCACTAACACTGGTCTCTGCCTAAATATCCGGAAGGAGTAAGATTTTCGTTTTTCCAGAGGTCTATTTTCCATATTTTAGTTTCAAGTATTGTATTGGTTTAATTTATATTAATTTGCTTTTTTAAATTATACATTCTATGTTTTTGTGGGTTTATTCACCTCCTTCTTTGTGGGTGTTTCCCGGACTGTGGAATTCTCAACCTTCAGTTGAGAAGACTTTCCCCCACAAACCAAATCTTTTTTTTTTGTATTCCATCTTCCTACTATAAATATTACATTACTTGTTTATGCATTGACAATTGAAGCTTGGTGGATGAAAGGCAAACTTGGCCTAAACTCGCCTTAATAAAGAATTAATTCATTTTCAGGATATTTCTTATCGTGTTTGCAAATAAAGAATATATTTTCTATTTATAGTCACGAAGTAGAAATATTGTTGTTCCGCAATTGGTCAATAATACTATACAACTTAAGATAACTTTTATTTTTGAGTTTAACGACCCCATTGCATAGCTTACACTTTCAAGGGAAGGTGTACTTCTACGTTTGAGTCGTGCTTTATTAAACTTTCCACCTTACATAACGTCCTCCATCGTTCAGTGATTTTGACAACGGTTATATCTGCATGATATTTGAAAAGTGGTTGCACAATAGGTGATTGAATGACGTAGCATGTTTAATTTCCATTTTATATAATTTTTCTCATTTTTATGTAATAATCACGGAAGGATATGCAGTTCTAAAACATCCAACGAGTTGCATTTGGGTAACACTTGAAGCGAAGTCGTTCCATTTCCCTTCTCTTGATCACTGTTTCTCATTCATGGAAATATGTTGGAAAATCTTCTCGGGAAAGTTGCCTGCCCATTTCGTCGATCTCATATATTGAGCTAGTAGTATCGAATTGGCTTGATGGCGATATCCGCACAATTGCTCCAAGTTTCTTGAGGACCGCATCCCATGCCTTCGCTTCCATCATCGCAGGTTCCCCAGGAGTTGGCTGAAAGGAATTTTTGAACCGATTAGATTCATAAATCAATTTCCAGTTGCCTATTTGACCGCCAAATCCAAACAGATATGGAATAAGGAATGCAAAGGACTACCTAAGTATTCTTCTAATCCTGAAGACGATAGCTTGGCTACTGAAATACGTATCGGGTTCTTCGAAGAATACAGGTTTTCCCTGAGACCCTCCGTGGTTCCATTACACTGGCCCAGCGTAACTCTCGTGACGAACGGATTTAGGAGTATTTTAAACCTCTGTTTTCATAACAACAGTGTACATACAACTTCCTTTCTTGCAACTTATACGCAGTACCGAAATTAATGGAAATAATTTTCACAGTTAATTGTATTCTACACTATTGCCAGAAATTTCGTGTTTGACTTTCGAAGAGAAGAGAAAGAGAAATTAAAAGAAGAGAAATTAAAAAGAACTGTTTACTTCTGAATATAAAAAATCATATAAAGAACAGCATTATACTAGCATTGTATCATTATTTTATTATTATATATATTATATTATTGTATATTATAGAGAA